>JAOUZG010044841.1:1686909-1724409 GCA_026289955.1 Argiope argentata
CAAACTTTTTATGGACAAAACGCTTAATGAATACCAAGATTCATCGTGAAACATTGAGAGTTTATGGACCACATGCAATGCCACGTACAGACATTGTGATAATAATGCCAGCAGTTTGAAGACGGTCGCACAGACTTAACTGATGTATAGAGACAGGGAAGGCCAACAACAGAGAACACATCAGACATGGTGCAGCGGGTAGAAGACATTATTTTTAGCAATCGGAGAGTGAGCATCTCACACATTACACAGGATATGGGTGGAAGCCAATTTTCCAACGAATATCAGATTCAGACAGTTCTGCTAAGCTAATAACAGGACCAAGGAACGATTTTGTATAGTCAGGACATTGAACGATTAATGCTACTTTTCTACATATGTTTCTAGCTACTGGAGGATTATGTCGAGAAATAGCGTGCTAGTGTATATGTCAGATCGGATTGTAGAGGACATATCAATGAAGTATTTATGGCCTAATTGTTTCAGTGTAACTTATTTTTTGAAAATCCCTAGTACGAAACCAGAAGGGCTAGATAGATAACATTTGGTATACAGATTTAATATTTATAGTTTAATATTCTTACCTCACTTTAATCCAAAATCCAATCATGATTTGACTGTCTGTTAATCTGTACTTTCAGAAACAGTTGTTTTGTGATAAGTGCAATACAAAAATAAGAAAAAAAGGGACAAAGGGAGACAATTAGATTGGGTACTTACTTAATAGACCCGTCCAAATTTATAGCCAAATTTGAAGTAATCGCCAATGAGTTACTAAACCACCAATTATGGCAATCCGCCAATGGTGTAATTTGTTGATCTTTAACGCCAAATTTAAATCCATCGCCAATGAGTTACTAAACTGCTGGCGACCATTACGAAGACGGTCTAATACGCTAGTACATAAGTAAGAAGTTGGGCCGAAAGCATGATGAATAGCCTGGGAACATCTTCAGATTTATGTGAATAAAGAATATCCTTGGTTCAACCAATGTCTATTTTGAAGAGTACTGAAATAATGAACCGGCAGATAAATATACGTTCCGGATCCAACCGCAAATCTGGACAGCGTCTACATTTTTCATAGAGTCTGGAACCATCAGGCATGATTAAACTTCTCAGGTGTCCTTTTCTAAATCTTGTAAGGGTGGTAGAATGTCCCTTTTATAATTTATATTTCTCAGGGAGAATTTTTTTCATTGGTACAGAGTCTATGTCTTGCCACGGCACGAGCATCCTGAGTAGTAGTAGATAGAGGGATGTAATCCACTGCCATGGTCGTTTTGACAAGAGTGTCGGCCTGCTCGTTTCCTTCGGTGTCCACATGAACCAGGATCCATTGCAAGGTGTAAAACTGTTTAAAAACATGCAAATACACTATTTACGAAACGTGGTAGCTTAAATATTTCGAATTTTGTGTGGGATATCGTGAAAACAATTTTGTGTCAAACCTTTTTTTCAATCTGCTGAGAAAAATGTGTCTAATGCACAAATTCGATTTTCAAACTCCATAAACTGAGGGACAGTAATTAATCGCCAAAACACTTTCCGAGAACCATTCAGTAAATAAGTAAAAAAAAAGCTAAATTTAAACCAAAGATAAATATTTTCTTAACACTTAACACCCCACCCCACATTCCCTTTCTGGTCCCTTTCTTCACATGGTCCCTTTCTGGTTTGATATACAGATGTAAGTAGATTTTATGAAATGGTGTCCTGTCATAGTATTAACACTTATTCCCTGTGGTTTGGGCGTCCTGTGTTCAAATCCTGGTTCGGCCATGGTTGTTTTTCTTCTGTGTGTATATGAATATTCCCCTTCCCCCACCGTAAAAAGCGGTTGTGAAAGCAAATATGAAGCATGAAGTAGTTAAGCCTTACTCTGGCCCTAGTTGGCGCTACTGAATTAGCAAAAGGACACTCACTCGGCTCAGAACGCAGGCAGATCTGTTACTGGGCTTGTAAAGTGCCATAAGTAACAGCAGCAATATATTCCAATGGTCTGCAAGGTTTTTATTGAATAAGACCTTTATTAGAGTATGCTGGAAAAAATTTTGGGGTACCAAGGTTTAAACCAACTGGTAATTATTTGGTCAATTTTTTTAAAAAAGTTAAAGGAAAATTGTTTGTATGAAGAACAAAGACACTTATATCCAAGCACATAATATCGCTTCTCTGATTCCAATAAAATTAATAATTTTTACTTACAATATATTATTTATAATATTTCACTTACGTGTATTCACATCGAATCTTCTAAACTATAAACCGAGCTTACGCTGTTTGCTTGTTTATAGATTTCCTTGGTGACGTAATGTTGCCAAGCACCTTTATTTAAACAGAATGTTACAATAAATCGATTATGAAGATATTATAAATCAATGTGATCGAAGCGACTCTAAACGAAATACTAAAACTAACTTCCTCGAAAGGATTCGGTAATTAAATGTTTTGCCAGATTGTTAAATTTTACTTCAAAAAAATTCTTATATAATAATTAAAACTAATAAATATTATAACAGATCTGCAATGTTGCTTCTCAGCTTGGATGGTTCAATCACTAGAAAGACCATTTTATGATAGCTTCTATTGGATGCTGATCGGCTGACGATTCAGTGATCCCAGAGCTTGGTGACCATTTGGCGACAAAATAGATAATATTGGAATCTTCCAGAATTTTACATAATAGGAATTGATTAGATTGAGCCAATAGGAACTGATTTATGTCTGACTGTTCCAGAACCTACTTTGCTAACCTCCTGAGAACTATAAAAGGCCGGGAGATTCAAGATATAGTCAGTCGTGAAACTAATCATGAAAAGAGACGGCAGAATAGTTGGATCAAAGAGAAAGCGTTGTGTGGAGTACAAAGGATTGCTGAATTGAGCTGTGTGCTATGTCTTAATTTTTATTGTAGAAGCAATCACGTGTGGAGTAGTCAGTCGTATAGTAGTGTATCGGCAATTGAATACAGCTAAAACGAGGAGACAGTGGTGAATTTCAGACCTTTGGAGAGACCATAGATTGAAGCTACGTAAATTCTCCCCACTTGCTGAATTCTGTTTGATAGCTTTGTATGTTATGGTTGTTATTACTACTTGTGGAATACTGTTTGTTGTAGGGTGATGCTGTGTGTTGCCCGTGTTCGTCTTGGCTGTTTATTTGTCGTCTTTGTATTAGTATCTTCGTGTCTGATAAAAGTCGTCGTCTTTTGTTATTGAGGACTTCTGATTGGATTTCTTCATCGACCAACAAATAGAAGAAGAACCTGTGGAAATCTCCGTAACAATATTTTACCTAATACAATAATATTTAATATAATAAATATTTTGTTTAGTATTTATAACATAATTTTTTTCCAATTCTATTAAATACAAAATATTTTAAGAAAATTAAGAGTATTTTATTCTACTAAATAGCTATTTCAATTTTAAAGAGCCAGGAGAAGAAACCGAGGGTTAATTTAAAAAACACAACGAAATAAAGCGTATTCTTTATTAAACAAACAATTTACACCCCTTCTAGTTTATTTAGTTTTCTGTGTTCCCTAGTTTATCCTTTTAGCTTTTTGTTGCTGTTGATGACAATAAGAGACTATGAAAAGATGGTTTAACAACGGCTTAGTGGCTTTCAAATTTTCTTTTTGATGATGTGTTTTTCTTGCTGCTTTTTCCATATCTTTCTCTCATCATAAGCGCTTTAAACCGATTTGGGCATTAAAAGCTAAAAGCAAAATTAGAGGCACTCAACGGAAATGTTTTATGCAAAGAAGATTTTCTTGGAGCTTAAACAAACATTGTTTGAAATAAAATGAAGCAAAATGGCAACATTTTCAGGTGAATTAATTTTTACACTATCATATTCCTCAGCAAATATGTTTTTAAGTATTTTGAAATGTCTTTTTTTATTGATGCGGTTAGGTTGTTTTTCATTTAAAATAATAATTCGCTTTTAATTTATAATCCAGTCTTTGTTTAAATAAGTCTTATCGTTTTTCAGTTTAAAATCCCACAAAAAAAGTAAATGTATTAATTTGAAATTTCTAAATGTATCTCTTTCCATGAATGTTTATTTGAGTGATAAATAAGATTAATGTCCGGTTCTTGGAAAGATGATACCATATGCTGATTCCGTTAAAAAACCCAAGGTTCTAAAGAAAATTCGATTAAAAAGATAATTTTATTAAATGATTGTTCGTTGAATAGAGGATACTCTGTATCGAAAAGATATTTTAATTCAGAGTGATTAAACTGCTAAAAAGGAAATCTTGATATATTAAAAATGAATTAATCAGTTTTTATAATGATGCCTTATTAATTAAAAATATCAAAAATTCTTTTCTCGGAACGGCAATGTTGCCCTAAGTCCAGGCTCAGTAGAAAATTTCATTAAAAATTAAATTAAATGATGATACCTTATTAATTAAGAATATCAAAAATTCGTTGCTTGGAACGGCAAATGTCGTCCAAAGTCCAGGTTCAGTAGAAACTTCCGTTAAAAAGAAAATTTATATTGCATCTGGAAGTTATTGTAGCTCAGAGAGATAAAATTTCTAAAAAGGAAATCTTGACATAGTAAAACTGAACTATTCAGTTTTCATAATGATACCTTATTAATTAAAAGTATCAAAAATTTGTTTCTTGGAATGGAAAATGTTATCCAAAGTCTAGGTTCAGAAGAAAATTCGATTAAAAAGAAAATTTTGTTAAATGCTTGTTCGTTGAATAGAGGTTATTCTGTATCGGAAAGTTTTTTTTTTTTTAACTTAGAGAGATCAAACAGCTAAAAAGGAAATCTTGACACACTAAGAATTAACTATTCGGTTTCAGAATGATACATTATTAATCAAAAATATCAAACATTCGTTTCTTGGAACGGAAAATGTTTACCACAATCCAGGTTCGGTAAAAAATTCCATTAAAAAGAAATTTTTTTAAATGCTTGTTCGTTGAATAGAGGTTATTCTGTATCGTAAAGTTTTTTTCTGACTCAGAGGGATCAAACAGTTAAAAAGGAAATCTTGACACAATAACAATTAACTATTTAGGTTTTAGAATGATACATTATTAATTAAAAATATCAAAAATTCGTTTCTTGGGATGGCAAATGTTGTCCAAAATCCAGGTTCAGTAGAAAATTCCATTAAAAAGTAAATTTAGTTAAATAATTGTTCGTTGAATGGAGGTTATACTGTATCGGTAAGTTATTGTAACTCAGAGAAAATCAAACAGCTAAAAAGGAAATATTCAGACGCTAAAAATGAACTATTCAGGTTTCAAGATGATATATTATTAATTAAAAATATCAAAAATCCGTTGTTCGAACGGCCACCAAAGCCAAGTTGAGTAGAAAATTTGATTAATTAAAAAATCTTTGCTACAGGAAAGTTCAGTGAAAGCAGACTCTATTGAAATAGGAAAGTTATTATATGACAGCTAGATTCAGCTAGTGAAAATGAGATCTTGACAATAAACGTTCAAACAAACATTTGAAGGTAATAAAACAATTTTCATTATAAACAAATAAAAAAGTCTAAAACTTGTTCCTTGCAATGGCAAGACATAGCATAGAGAGATTTTAAATCAATCAAGTTACTCCTTCAATGAATTATTATTCATTGAAGGAGTGCATTCATTATTCAGTATCTGAATAATTCAGATACTGAATTATTCAGCTTGTAGCGTATCCAAGTAATTGTGCCCTTATAAAAAAATAACAAAAAAGAGAAATTGCAATTCATTGGTCTAATTTGGTGAAAACTTTATAAAGATATTCGATTATAGTGCCCAAGTTTTTTAATATTTATTAATTGTGACTCTCTGGTATTAGACAGGCTTTTCTGCTGGAAATTCCAATTTATTCAATTCAATAACAATAATTATAATTGCTGGTGTTCCAGCACAGAGGTAGCGCGTCTTCCTCGTTACCTGGGCACCCCGGGTTCGAGTCTCGGTCAGGGCATGTGTTCGGAAACCAAATCTAAACATAGACTCTTTCAAAATCAAACAGGTCTGCGGGGTACTTCAGTCAAATAAGTTCAAAGGATTTTTAAACGCATAACGTTTATTGACAAAAGACGACACAGTTACACCATACAGCTCAGATAATATCACAATCCATACTGACTAAATACGCAGCTCTCAGGCGTAAGATAAAATTCCAAAATCAACTTTACATTTCAAAGTATCCTCATCTAAATTCCATATTATACCTAAAACAGAAGTATTTCCAGAATGTTTACTAATATGTTTACATTCCACATAGGTCTCTCAGCTTCTCAAATTAAAACAACCTTTAGACAAAAGGATTTTTGCTTTTTCAATAAAATTCTCAGCCTCTGAAATACTACAAACTTCAGTAAACAATTATCAACATAAAAGGAGCATTTCAGTTTCTGCACAACATTATAAAATTCTGTACAACTTCCAAGAAGATGCATAATTTCAGCATTCAATAAAAATGGGGTCGTAGAAACACCGAATACAACTCTACAATGCCTGTAAATCACTTTTTCATTACAAGGGTAAAATAATCTAAGAAAATTTCTATCTTTAGGTGCAACAGATAACATTAAGAACGCCTTCTCAATATCTGCACTAAGACCAATTGGATACATTCTAAATCGATCGAGAATATCTGGTATTAATTCTATTAGGTTAATCCCCTTAAACAAACATTCGTTCAAAGATGGTTTCTCTTGCTCAAATGCAGAAGCGTCAAAAACCGGGCGAATTTTTGTAGTTTGGCGTTCCCATTTAATCACTGGCCGATGTGATATGTATAATGGAATTTTTTATTTAATTCAAAATTTGGCACATGTTCAGTGACATTCAAATTTTTCCAATCCTTAAATACTTTTTTGTAATCTGAAAAGAATTCCCCTTTTCCAAATTTGCTCATCATTTTTTCGTGTCTTTTCCAGACTATTTCTTTATTACTAGGTAAATTCCTAGAATCCAATTTCCAAGGAAGTTCAACTTCATATCTTCCATCAGGAAGAATTTTCATTTTGTCATTAAATTCATTTGAATCAAAATCAACTTTTTTCTTTTCCGAGTCGGTGGGGCTAGAAATACCCAAAACTTCGAGTTGCCAAAGTTTATTTACTGGAAAGATCATGGAATGCATTGAGAATGTCTTTAAAATATCATTTTCATAAAAATTCTTTCCAAAAACAGTCCAACCAAGTTTCGTTTCAACAGCAATTAAACCAGATTCTAATGCAGCATTTCCAGTCAATAATTTTCCTAAAACAACTTCGCCGATCAAAAGATTAATTTCCGTTTCATTTCGGTAACAATCCTTGAAATCTATTTTCTTTCTTTTCAAACATAGGAATAAAGCCGCAAATTCTTTTTTCAGAGAGAACTTCAAAACTACAAGAAAATGTTTTGTCTAAATTACTGACATCAAGACTAATTGGTTTAGTTTTTTTCCCGCCGAATAACGCGTGAATCATAGTTTCGGTTCTCAAAGGGGAAATGAGCTGATTTACGATGTTTTCATTTACGATGCTCGATTGAGAACCAGAATCTAAAACAGCACGGATTAATTTCTGCTGACCCAGATATCGAATGAATATACAAAGTGTTTGCAAAAAGATAGTTTTGCTTTTGCTGCACTTAGAGAGAGAAGCCGTGGGATCATTTTCAGATTTAGGAGCAATACATTTAGATTCGTTATTTTTTTCACACATTAAATCAAAACGATGGCTATTGCAATGAGAACAATTCAATTGGTTTTTAACATTACAAAATTTACTTAGATGCCCGGATTTTTTTAAACAAGAAAAACATGCACCTTTTTTCTTTAATATTAATTTCTTATCATTTAAAGACATTTTCTTAGCTGAAAATCATTTCTCACTAGGGTGCGATTTTTCACAAAAAATACAGTTTTGAACCTTCTTACCTTGCGTTTGAAGACTTACCAACGCTGATGCAGTAATTGTTTCGGTCGGCTGTAACTGTTCATTATGGACTCGGTAGTTATCTCTTCTGCAATAGCCTGGCTGGGGCCCGAATCCCGCTCTAGCAAGGTGGATCATTTCTTCGCCTTTTACTAGTTGGCGAAAGAAGTTTGTAAGGATTGAAGGTCGCGGTACGAACCTGCGATTTTTGGGCCTGTAGCCGAGTATCATACCGATCAAGCAAAAGGGACCCTTTAGCTTGAAGGATATTATTTGGCTTATAAGGCTGACGCTACAGTACTCCCCTACCAGTGAGTCGGACGAGAGACGAACGATTTTTGAAAGCGCCAAGCGTATGGCGAGCATGCGAGTTCGTTGGTGCGTCGAGTTAGCAACGGCTTTTGGTACGCTGATTTAGCGACAGCTTTGCTGGCTGGTAGATGGCGCCACGACTTTGAGGAAGGTTGCGTTGTCAAGGTCACCAATGTGATTGAAGGTCGCGGTACGAACCTGCGACGTTCGGGCCTGTAGCCGAGTATCATACCGATCAAGTAAAGTGGACCCTTCAGCTCGAAGGATATTATCTGGCTTATAAGGCCGACGCTACAAGTTCTTTAAAGCCTCTAAAGTTCGTAAGCCTTTAGTCTCTGACAGTCTATGTTGATTCCGGCTCCTTTCCCAGGCCAATAAAATTTCCTCTGGCAAACAGGACTCCACTAGGTGGCACAAGAATTCATCATATTTTCCTTGGGTCCGTTCTAAGCTTTCTAGGGCTCGTATTTTCCCTTCCAGTTTGTCATATAATGCTGTAAGGTCAGTTTTGGAACGTCCGGAGGCCGCATTTTTCATCACCATGGATAGCAAATATCTCACGTATATTTGAACGAGTAAGTCTTCCCGTCCGAATCTTTCCTTCAGCTGCGCGATGGCCTTTGGATAATTTTCAGCTGTAGCCGGGAAGCTTTCCACTACACGGGCTGCCCTTGATTTTGGCACGACAGCTTGTAGTAAATATTGGAATTTGTCTTCGTTCGGAATGCTTGGGACTTCATCGAATTTTTAAAATGGACTCCAGAAGGTTAGATATTCTTTGGCCTCACCGCTAAACTTCTTCAGCTCAATTTTCGGGAGCTTAAATTTGCGTGTTTCTGGGGATTTGTGAGCGCTAAATTCTAGAAAGCACATTTGTTCGACTTGAGAACAAAGTTCAGATTAAGCATCCCGATATTCCTCAGCTGACAGAAAATCTTCTTCGTAAGCAGTTTCAGAATCCTCCAGTTCCAAAATTCGGTTCTTAAGTTTCGTTTGGCATGTTTCCAAACGTTGAAATTTATCGCTAATTTGAGACTTTTTTTCTCTTCTCCGAGCTTTTTCGCACATACCGTAAACGAAGTACGATACGATTTTCGTTGTGTTTTTAACTGTGTCAAATCCATTGTCATCAAAGTCGGAAAAATTCAAATCAAAAGTACCCAATCCTGTCGCGGACGCCACTATGTTCGGAAACCAAATCTAAACATAGACTCTTTCAAAATCAAACAGGTCTGCATCTACCAGATGCGAGGTACTTCAGTCAAAATAAGTTCAAAGGGTTTTTTAACACATAATGTTTACTGAGAAAGGACGACAGAGTTACACCATACAGCTCAGATGATATCACAATCCATACTGACTAAATACGCAGCTCTCAGGCTGACGTCACAACATCGCCGCCTGGTGGAGGTTACATTTTGCTTCGTTTCACAACTGCATGGTTGTTCTTTACTGTACTATCTGTGAGATGTATGAATGTGCCCCCCCCCTCCCTGTAAAAAAGGGGCTGTGCGTGTGAATGTGTAGCTAAATCGTACTCTTGGCTCTAATTGCCGCTACTTCAAAAACAAGAGACGCTCATTCGGCTCAAAATCGCTGACGGCTGTCAGTGCGATTGTCCATGGTAAGTGCTATTAATAATAGCAACAACATAATAATAATTTCTAGAAAGGGAAGTACAAATATAATCCAGTTATCATCCGAAGTTCCTCAAATTCTACTAACTTAAAATTATGAAATTATTGATTATTCTAAAATAGTAATATTCAAACTCCTATTGAATTTTGTTATAGAAGATAGAATTTCAAAATTCGGAATGCTAAGAATATTCCACTAAACATGGTTCCTTCAAACCAAAAGTTTGCATAAAATACAGAAATAATTTTTTTTCCGAAGTACATTTATTGACTGAAATAATATAAATTGTTATTATTTTGATCATTTAAATCTATTTAAAAGTAAAACTAAAGAAAAATATTTATGATGAATTGGAGAAATTTTTATAAAATCATTAATTTAAACATTGCAGATATTGCACAAATAAAAAAATATTTTGTAATTGCATGTAAGACTTAAAGGCTAAACAATTCTGTTTTATGGAATTAAATTAAAAAAAATGTTTAATTCCAACAAATTATTTTTCTCGCCAATTGAAGTTGAATCACTCCCACTAAAATTAAAAATTTAAATTTGATGTTACCTTATCATTTTGTACGAGATATGCTTTTAATAAAAATTTTGTAGCACATACAAAGAAAAAAACATAAATAGAAAAAATCAAGCTGTAGTCAAAATATTTTAAAGATGCTTATTTTTAAATATTGCTTTATTTTTCTTTGATTTAATTGCATGTATAAAGACAGTGATTCATAAGTAGAGAAATGCATAGTACAATGAACAGATATCATATTTTATAGTGTGGGTTATATGTCTCTCAAAATTTGAAATTAAAAGGTATTTTACTGAAATAATTACTGAGGCCAAGCTACACAAATTAATTATCTGAAATTTTTATCATTATAAATTTAACCAATCATAACGAAGCAAATGGTCTCCAAGGATGTAGACCAATTGGTTCAAATAATAAAATATATTTACAATTATGTAAACATATCTTACTAAATTAATTTTTATGAAATATTTCATAAAAATTATTAAAATAATTATTAAAATATTCAATAGTTTATCATAAAAATTAATATTTTCAATACTAAGTATATGAACTGGCTTAGAATAAAAATATTTAATTATAAATCATAATCATTTCAATATAAATTTCAATATAATATTGGTCTTTTCGCCAAACTGCACAATTAAAATTATCTAAAGATTAAAATATATAGACTATTCAAAAAATGAAGAAAATATAATATTTTTTGCTCAATTATACTACATTTCCCTGGTAAATTTTATATATGGAATCGTTAAACATTTATAAAAAAATTACGCAAACGAAATATTTGATTTTCAATGATACAATATTTTATTCTAATATCTGCTGATGTTGAAACAATGAAATACACAAACAAACTCTCTAGAAGTATCTTTAACGCAAGATTTTTTTCTTATTTTTAATTAATTTTCATCGCTTATTTTATTTTCCTTCCACAAAAACAATTGAGCCTACAAAAAATTTTCTTCTTAAAAAACAGAAATGTAAAAAAAACAACATTAAAGCTTTGATATATAACCAACATCGCTGCATTTTGTTCAAATATTAATTAATAACTTGAAAACGAAATCTTTTAATTAGATTTAATGAAGTTAACTTATTTTTTTTATGAATTATTTAACGAAAGAAATATCTCTTACTCTTAAAAAATTTCTGAAAAAACTTTAAAAAAACCCACTGTTATTCGGAATATAAAAGACTACGATATTACTAATTATTACCTAAAAAACTTTATTGATTTTTTTAAAAACAAATCGTTCGACAAACTACAAGATAATTAAACTGATTGTCTTAATTAAACAATAACAAGCAACGAACTTGGCGAAAATACTTTTCTCATTAACATAGCAATTTAATCTGCAGTTCGAAAAATTATAGCTTTTCAAATTAATTGCAACAATCTCAGCGATTCAATTTAGTTTTCTTTGAAAGTAAAAGTGTTCATTCTTTTCTTTTTTATTATTATTACGAAAGACGAACAAGCGGACGAGCCAAAACAAAAACATTGCTTAATAAAGAAAAGGAATTTAATTTCGATTTGCTCGAAAATTAAGTAAACAATGGTAGGTAATTGATGATCCAATTAAGCGTATGACGCATAAATGAAAAATGCTTATTTCTCAAGGAAGAATGTTCTTTAAAAGAATGCGAGAAAAAAATTATTTCCCGCCAAACTGAGAAAGTTGTTTTCCTTTGTTTTCCAATTGAAATGAAAGCATAATCGTAATCGTCATCGATATGAGCCCTTTTCGCCAAACGATAGGAATGCAATGATGCTTCGTAAATTACCCAGCGTGAAATATTTTTGCAAGGAAAAAACAAAACAATTTGAATGTCAAATGAGTTTTCCGGAATGAGAAGAATTTTTTTCTTCTTTGTTATGAGATAACGAAAATATATACTTTTTATTTGTTCCGTCTTTTAAGAAGCTTATATGCATAATACTTTTTTTAAAATGGGAAGTTCTTTTCATTAACAAGTTCTTTGTGCCTTTTAGAACTCATTTGTGAAAGAAATATCTCTAATTCTGCCATTAAGACAGGAAAAATAAAATTTTATGAATACTTCCTTTTTTGAAAATGCAGCCGGAAATTTCAATGAATGACGTTTACATGAAATAAAATGTATCATTGGTTGTTACTGTGTGATGTCATGAAAAGAAAAATAAAGAAAAAAATATTGGAAGATTACAAAAGAATACAAATTAATGTTTTATTGTGGAAAAAACAATGCTTTATTTTTCGAATTACTGAAATAAAGTTTGGCTAATTATTGAAGATAGACTGGCTGTTTGATTAATTTTAGAATTCATCAGTTTTTTTCAAACTAAATGGATCCAAAAAAGAAATTTCAATAAGAACTTTAACCTATTCACGGATGTTTTACTTACACATAAAATTCAGTTTTATCAATATATTTATTTTTGAAATAAATCTGTATTTGGTCAAATATATTTCAACAATTGGGTCATTTATAAAAAAAAATTACAAAAATGTGTTGGTTGACTTTGGAAAAAAAATTTAAATCCGCAGTATAATTGTTAATAAATTTATAAAAACAGCATAGGGATATTGTTTGATTTAATTAATACTTAATACTCAAAATGCATCAATTTTTGATTTAATAATACATTCTTCAGTTTGAAAGGGAAACGAATATGATATTTCAATCACATATAAAAAACGAAAGTCAGAAAGTAAAAAAAAAAATTCGATTCCATTAAAAATGTGTCTGGAGTAAAAAAATATTGTCTATTCACCATAAGTGAACTTTTCGAGAAATTTTCATGTAAATGTGGTATTCAAATAATTTTTATGGCAGCTCTAAAAGTTGCTTACGGTCTTTTTTTGTAAATATTCAACAATGGAATTTAATACAGCCTTTTGATAACTGGCATCATTCTGACGGTGAGACATTATTTCTCAGCTTTAGCAAAAAAAAATATCTCTATTAAAAACAATCAATATAATAAAATCGAAAAGCTTAAAAAAGAAGAAAAATGTAAATAAAGCCGCCAATTATTTTGCTCTCTATTGACATGCAAATACTGTGTAAATGTTCTTTAAATTTTGTTCTCAAATATTATAAAACAAAAGAAAAATAATTAGTGATAGTTCCATGACAATTGGTAATTTTTAAAATTAATTAAGACTATGTCTCTTTTGCGCAAAGGAATAAGATAATTTTGTAGATTTACGTTGTAAATTGAATTTAATCAATTACTCAAATTTACAGAAAAGAATTTTTTTGTTTTTTAAATGTCATCGGAAAATCAAGCTTTCAACTGAAAACTCTTTTGAAGTTTTCCATAACTCAAAAAGTTGCTTCAAAATTTGATTACTTACCTTGAATTTCAGATGAAGAATATAATTCGCTGTTGAAAATGGTCGCCATCTTATTCCAAATTAGAAAATAAATATATTAGTTGCCACTCACAATGTTTATTAAAATTTTGTATCTTTTAAAAACTATCAATTACATAAAAAAATTGCTGTTTTTAAAAATCGCTGCGACAATTTGCAATAACAATCTACAGACTATTAGACATAAAATTGTTTGGTGTAAATATCATTTTCATTTTATTAAAAAAATGAAATTGCAGAAGGTAAAATGATTTTTGTGCATTTTAATATCTCAAATAAAATATTATATAGTGTAAATAATACATAAATATTATATGCACATAAATATTATATTATTGTTAGTGCTAGAGAATTGAATGTTTAAATGAAAGTTTCCTTTTCCAGTAGGATAATGACCCCTAAAAGAGTACACAAAACGCTAAAATAATGGTGTATTTTCATTGCAAGCAGCATTTATACACATTGCCACAATATCTTGATATCAATGCCATTGAATATCTGTGGGCCACATTCAAAATAGTGGTTCAAAAACACAAAATTAGAAACAAATCCAATTAAAAACAATCGTTGCAATTAGATTGGGGAAAATATCTTCAAATACCACCAAAAATTGATCGAGTCAGTTCCACGACGTCTAAAAGTTATTATAAAAGCCAAAATGCATTCAATTAAATATTTATTTCCTTGCGAGATATTACAAAAATTTCGTTGGTGTATCCTCAATTTTTCAACCTCTAGATGAGACAGCTTTTAGCATGATTTGTTTTGCCATATTTAAATAAATAAAAACAGTCTTCTATGTATACCATCTTTTAATAATTTTAAATTATTTAACTCCACTTGGTCTTATGTCAAGTTTATATTTGGCCAGTTTTAAGACGTCATTACGGCAAAATGCGCATGTGTAGAAAGGAGCTCATTTACGTTTGCCACAACTTCAATAGATTGATTCAGATATTCCATGTTTGGCTATAAATTGCCGTTTTGGTGTTCCTGAATATTTTTTTCGCTGCATATCGTATTACAATGATGGATACTTACACTAGAAAACAGGGTAAAACATGTCAACATATATAAATTATTAAAACTATAGACAAGGAATGGCAGTTAAAATAAAAAAAAGAACACAATCTCGCATCAGAAAGAGCAAAAAAGGTAGGAATCTATCTGATAAGTTATCAATTTTTTCCCGCCATAAGCACCACCAAATTCTACAAACGCATGCGCAGTAAGAAAAAACACAATACAACAGCTTGTAGTTGTCCCGTCGGGTCCAGTACTTGTCATCGACTGAACAACATTTTTTAGCCTTTCTGCTCATGCGCCATTTACTGACTGAATGTAGACCCGTTATAAAGTTAAATAGATGCAAGAAAATTAAAAGAATATAAAGAAGCATAAATATTAATTAAAATTTATGTTAAATTGTCAGTTTTAGAAAATTTCATAAGTTGTGGATGATTTATTACAATTGAATGTATTTGATTATAACTTACCTAAATGGAGCAATATAGATTATGTTAAATATTTATTTTATAATAAATTATGAACTATAAGATATCGATGGAATGATCTATGATCGCTTCAAAGAGTAAATATTTCATTGTTTTTGTCTAAGACATGAAAATAATATGGAAATATTAACTTAGGAGTTAAAAAAAGTAGATCAATAAATTAGAATAATTTAATTAGATGATAAAGCTGGCAATTTGGGGTCAGGGTAGCCTGGTTGGTAGGGCGTTGGATTCGCATCCCTTGGGTTGCAACTTCGAACTCGCCATCCGAAGACTCTCTATGTGTGTGGTAGCTAGCGTACGTTAAATATGTCATTGCCACAAATTCCTCCATGTCGAGAGTAATGTCACTGGAGGGAGGGGTTTACTGAGTAAGAGGTGATCTTTTCTATTTCCAGATCTGTGGATGAATGAATGAAGTCTGCCCCTTAAAAAGGGTTTTTGACGTGCATGATCTAGAAGTCAGACTTCTGCCCTCGGGCACTCAGGGTCCGAGGAGGGATGCAGTACCTTCAGAAGCTACTGCACCCCTCCTTCCGTTGTAAAGCGGAGCACGGGAACTACAACAATGGACATTTTTGACGAATTAAAGTTTCCGTTTTTTTTAACTGAGCTATTTTTTTTAACTTAACAGGGACTTAGAAACCATTGAGAAGTTAAAAAAATTCTCAATTTAATATAAGAGGAAATATTGCTTAGTATGAATGAAATATTGATATGTTCAATTCTTTTTAACCACAAGAAATATAATTTCAAAAAAAATATGAAATTCCATATAATAAAAAATATCTTTCATTAACAACAGCTATATTAATCACAAAGCATAGATGATTAAATATATAAAATTGCTTTGAAATTGGAATTGGCGTTATTTACCCCTCAAATGCCCAACTAATTCCCTTTAATTTCCCAGTTAAAATGACGTTCAAAATCTTAGATCAAACATTCAAGTCGACCGTAAATTTCGCAACAACTGGAACGTTAAGTATAATATTTGATCGTTAAACCTTGCAATAATTTGAGCAATTATCCTCAAGACTAGATCAAACATTTATTTAAAGAGAGGGAATTCAACGTTTAATCCAAAGGAAGCGAAGCATAAATCTAAAAGTGGGGGATAATGCGGGAAGAGAAGTAAACGGACTAGTCATTTTAACTAAAAGTTTGGATGTAATTATATGACGTATTGTGTGTGAGGGGAATAAGATTGCGATATTATGTCCATTTTCACATAGTGACCATTATTTTCACTGATAATAAAGTCGAATGTGTGTATATGCGTGTGTTTGTGCGTATTTGTGTGTATGTGTGTGCTTGTGTGTTCAAATTTGTGTGTTTGTCCGTACGTGTGTGGGTATATATGCGTGTTTGCCGCATGTGTGTTTGTGTTTTTGTATGTGTGTGTTTGTTTGTGTTTGTATTTATGTATATGTGTGTGTGTTTATGTGTGTGAGTATATGTGTGTGTGTGTTTGTGCGTGCGTATGTTTGTGAGTATATGTGTGTATGAATATATATATATGTGTGAGTATATATATATATATATATGTACTATGTGTATGTGTGCATGCGTGTATGTGTTTATGTGTATGTGTGTATATGTGTATGTATATGTATGCGTGTTTATGCGCATGTGTGTATGTTTGTGTGTGCGTGTGTATATGACATACAATCATTACGTTAGACGCATATATAACATGGACAGTGAGAATGTACAATTATTAAAAACATTTCAGTTAAAAATTAGGATATTTTATTGAAATTATGTCATTTTATTTATTACTTGAAATTTTTTTAAATTTATTTTAAAAATAAAAATATTTATTTTAAATAACACTGATATAATTATTACTCATATTCATCATTTTTAAAATTATTTTTGTTTTTTATTATTATATAAAAATTAATTTTTTTATATAATATTAAATTTAGTATTATATAAAAATGTATTAAAAAATTTTTTTGATTAAAAAAATAGAATTTTGACGTTTTTCTTTCATAACTTAGGAAAATAATACATTGCAAAATTAATTTTTATATTCATCTTAAATTTATAGAAATTTTCTTTTGAATAGTACTAAATGATTATTCATGAAAATTTTTTTTATCTAAATTTTAACAATGTTTAAAAGATTTTTTTTTACTATTTTTAAACTGCGAATTACATTGCTGTCCTGAAATTCAAACTTTTTTTTTTGATTTGACATATATTTAATTGGGTGATTTTCCTCCATCGTTGGAATCTAAAGTAGCTGTGTAGTTTACAAAATGAATAAACTCATCAGCATTCGTCTTGGCTTAGGGGTAGCGCATTTTCCTTGTGATCTGGACATCCCGGTTCTGGCATGGTTGCTTTTTTGTGCTCCCCAATAAAAATTGGTTGTGCAAGCAA
The DNA here is from genome assembly GCA_026289955.1 of Argiope argentata. NCBI lineage: Eukaryota > Metazoa > Arthropoda > Arachnida > Araneae > Araneidae > Argiope > Argiope argentata. The sequence continues at coordinate 1,704,571 of JAOUZG010044841.1, forward strand.
ATATGACGTTTGAAGTAGTTAAGTCATTCTTGCCCTTAGCTGGAGCTACTAAAAAAAACAAGAGACGCTCACTTGGCTTAAATTGCTGACACATCTGTCAGTGGGCTTTTAAGCTGTAATAAGCAACAATAACAACAACATAAAAAGTGAAGCAATATCACGAATTTAAGAAGTCAGATGAATCGGATATTTACATTTTTAATAGTTTTATGATTATTGGGACTGCTTTTCACTAGAAGGTTCATGTTCACAAAGAACAGAGCACATCTAAGACAATCAAAATAACTAGATTTTAACCATGGGCGTCAAGCTGTATCTAAGCATTTAAACTAAAATTTACCAATGCCCCCCCGCCCCCTCAAAGCAGCTGGTTGCCAAAGGCGGATAGTTGATAATATTTATTATATACTTTATAAATGCCATTATCGCATACATTTCTGAACTTTTTTTTCATTTTGTATTCAGTGTAATTTTTAAAAAATGATTATTAAAGAATTTTTGGGGACGAAATTAGTTTCTAATGGCGAATGTTATTTGAATTAATTAACTAGATGACTTACTGATTGGTCAGGAATTATAATTTCTAAGAATTTCGTTTTTTTGCTTTATGTTAGCTGCTTTTAATAGTTTCCAAAATATTTTAAAACTTTTTGTAACTAACTATACCAGCCCTAACTATTTTAAGAGTTGTATACAGTTCTGATCAATATGATATGCATCTTTCTCATTTACTGTCATCTTACAAGAAATTAGAATATGAAGCAGAAGTAATTAAATTTCAAATAATATAGTAATTTTCTTAATGATGATCATTCAAATATTTTTACTGGTTTATAGTATCTTTATATTACCAGCATAAACATATGGAGATACCAACAAGAGTGATTTCCCTGAAATGTTCTCATATATTCCTTAATAAACATTTCCGCGTATTATTTACCGCATGTATTGCCTGACAATAGTTACAAAAGAGTCTATAAGTGTGCCTTCTTTGGCAATTAATTACTGTAATAGGGTTTTTATTCAAATACTAGAACACAAAATATTCGTTTTAAACTACTTGAAACCAAAATCTGACACAAAGCTACAACTGCAGTCACATATCATATATTGTTATGCAGAAAAATGCTTTTTTCAAATGAGTGGCATTGCATGTCACCACGTTTGTATAACTGTAACTGCGACGTTGCTGCGTGACGTCATTATGTACATGTAAATAGAGTGAAGCAATCACGAATGCATACTTGGCGGTTTTTCTGAATAAATTTGCTTTACTTTTTAATAAATTATTGCTGCTTTATTGATTACACAATAATTTATCTGATAGTGAAGTTTATATCCTGGGTGAAATGACTGGAAGATACATGTTGTTTTTTATGTGGTTTAATGGTAACATCAACAATAAAAGGCAAATGGTTAAGCCCTAGTTTAGTAGGCCTAGAGAGCTACACATAAAATTTCTTGGGAGAGAGCCGAGATCACACTGTCCCTAGTATCCGAGTCAAATTCACTTATAATACTGGAAAAGAAATTAACATCAACAGTATACGAAGTGATGTTTACATGATTGGCAGTTGGCTCCACCCAAGAAGACCACGTGATTAACTAAATTCTTAACATATTTTATTAGTTGACGATTGGATTATTTCCAACCACACTCGGCATCTGGTAGATGCAACTCACAGAATTTAGATTTGCATTTTTTGTTGTTGTTACAAATGACACTTGCTTTAGACAAATCTGCTGATGCATCAGTGGATTTAAGTCGAAATAAGCGTCTTTTGTTTCAAGTAGAGCCAACTAGGGCCACATTAGCCACATACTCATCACGTTCGCTTGTACAGCCCCTTTTTAAAGGGGAGCACATTTCCACGTCTCACATATAAAACACCGAACAACAACCACGTCCTAGCCGGGACTCGAACTCGGGATGCCCAGATCACGGGGAAGACGCACTCCCTCTGTCCTAGGGAGCAGACAGATTTGCATTTGTTCTTTACATATACTAAATTTCACTACAGTTTTGAATTTACATACTAGCGAAAACACAGACATGCCTTCAATCCTTTAACTTGAGGTTACAGTTATCTACAGTTTCGATAACAAATCTGTGCAACAAATTTTATTCATCCACGCCTTTTTCATTTGTAGTTAGCATGGAAACTTACACTGAAGTGACAAAAGTCATGGGATAGCAATATGCAAATATACAGATGGCAGTAGTATCGCAGCGAAAAAGTATAAATGCGCAGGTTCGTTTTCCAGAGCTTTCATTTCTGTTCCAGTGATTCATGTGAACAGGTTTTTCGTGATTTAGGGCGGCACGACGAGAATCAAAAGACTTTGAACGTGGAATGTTAGTTGGAGCTAGACGCACGGGTCATTCCATTGCGGATATCGTTAGTGAATTCAACATTCCGAGATCCACAGTATCAAGAGTGTGTCGAGAGTATGAAATTTCAGGCGTCACAACCCATCATGGACAGCACAGTGGGCGACCACTTGCACTTAACGACCGAGACCGCCGACGTTTGTGTTGAATGGTCAATGTTAATAGACACGCAACACTTCGTCAAATAACTGCAGGAATCAATGTGAGACGTACGAGGGACGTGTCCGATAGGACTGTGCGGCGAAATTTGTCTTTCTTGGGCTATGACAGCTGAAGACCGACTCGAGTGCCTTTACTGACAGCACGACATCGCCTGCAACGACTCTCCTGGGCTCGTGAGCATATCGACTGGTCCCTAGAACAGTGGAAAACCGTAGTGGGGTCAGATGAGTCACGATTTCAGTTGTTACGAGTTGATGGTAGAGTTCGAGTGTGGCGCAGACCCCACGAAACCATGGACCCAAACTGCCAGCAAGGCACTGTTCAAGCTGGTGGCGGCTGCATAATGGTGTGGGCTGTTTTTACATGGCATGGACTCGGTCCTCTGGTGCAACTGAACTGATCATTGACTGGAAATAGTTATGTTCAGCTGCTTGCAGATCACTTGCAGCCATTCATGGACTTCACACACCCACACAACGATGGGATTTTTATGGATGACAATGCGCCATGCCACCGGGCCAGAACTGTTCGCGATTGGTTTGAAGAACATTCCGGACAATTCCAGCGCATGATCTGGCCACCTAGATCACCCGATATGAATCCCATCGAGCATTTATGGGACATCATCGAAAGGTGGACTCCGACTTGTGGACTCCATGACACGTCGAGTTGTTGCACTTCGCCGGGCAAAAGGAGGACCGACACGATATTAACAGTCATCCCATGACTTTTGTCACTTCGGTGTATACTCGGCAACATACTATTATATTAAATTATAGGTTCCTTTTTTTATTGAATATTGTACTTGATATTTTTAGGAAACATGATACAAAGTTTCAGTTTAATACAAAATCACACAATCCTTTTTTCCATTTGTGACAAATAAGAATTTAATAAAACGTTGACAATAAAAGGCATCTTTCCATTTATTAACATAAATTGGGAATGATATGCTTTAATATAACTTCTGAAATCATAAATAAAACTTAAAGATATTCCATTTGTGAAGACATAAAAATGATTCTATTGTATGTCTCACATTTATGTAACATTTTTAATCAATCACTTCAACATGTTGTTCTGTCCTGTGTTTCAAATTGAAGCTGATACATTTTATTTCCCTTATCTAAATCTTTAATCAAGAATGATTTCTTTTTTTCCAAACGATATTTACCGAAACAAACATCTGATTCAGTAAATAAATTAAAACAGATATATTTTCATTTGGAAATCGCAAACAGCTGCTGAATAAATTAAAATCTTTCTTTATGTTGCTGGAAAACAAATAATTAGTATCAGCATAAATGTTATCGAAGAGAAGATAATCAAATGAATTTAATGAAATAAAAAGAAACTCTTGTATTCTCACCATTTTGTTTGATCCATAACAGCTCTCCATTTGTTAAGCCTTATTATTCAGGCAAAATAATGTAGAAGGTTTATTAATTGTGGTATTTAGTTTCATCAAGTTCCTCTGCAATACAGTTGACAGTAATTAAATAAACTGGATTTTGCAACGCGTTCAGAAAATGGCATAAGATTAATATTAATGCCTTATTCTGAATTAAATTACAGACATTTGAAAAGTTTGAAGTTCATGAAGTTTGAGTGAGAGGAAATTACTGACAATTTAGAACATATAACAAAATAACGTTCATGAAAATAACTTATAAGAGTTAGTTTTCGAAATTCCATTAGTTTTGTTAGTTAAGAGGCAAAAACTTTTTGGAAATTTCATAAACGAAATTAACATAGCTTTTTTCCTTAAATTGAATTAATTACCAATATTAACGTATTATACTTAATAAAATATTCTTATTTTGGAACACTATAAATTAAGGAACTGCTCATAATTTGTATTTTTTAAATATTAAACTAGTTGATAGACCTGGTGTTGCATCATTAAATCTAAACATTTTTAATATTTTGCTCTGAATAAAAGTTTTTTTATTTCTTTCAGTAACTTCAGTGATTTTAGATTGTCCGCTATCGACTAATCTGATCTTCGATCTAACAGCTATATCATTTTCTTTTTTTTGTTTGTGTACTTGTAACTACTCTGTATCTGTGCTTTGAATAGAAATATGACAATTTTTAGGACTCTATTTTCTTCTTCCAATTGCTACGGCGACAGTAAAAGCTCCTTTATCCATCCATTTTTAATTATCATGACCTTAAATACCATTCCTATAGTTCTTTTTAATTTTTACTAAGTTATCCCTTTTTTTCAATAGTTTTATAAACTGATTGGGATCATTTAAATTTTGTGAAAATCAACTGAAACATTACACGATGAAGCAATTGAAAAATTAATTAATTTCAATCAATTAATTTTACAAATATGAAGATAACTGTTTATAATCTGTTTTCATGCAATATTTTAAAATCTGTAAGCGAGAAACAGAGCAAAAACTTCGAAATTCAATCTAATTTTACCGTTTAATTAAATATTCTTAATGTTTAAACTGGAAATAGGGTTGTTGATTTAGTAAAAAACATCCAAAAAGTACATGCAAATGTCATGTTATTAAAATTTGTAGTTTTCTTAAAGAAACAGCGCTTATATTTTCTGTTTTAAATATTCAAATTTTGTGTTGGATTTTTGGTTTTATTAAATATTATATAAAAGTTTTCATCATATGGCTTTTCCAAAACACTTAATTATTATTTTCAATGAAATCTTTCTTTTAACTCACAATCATTCAAAGTAAATTCTATTTTTCAACATAAATATCAAAAATTATACAGTTAATGGGATCATAAAGGTTATTATATTGATTTAAAATTGATTATGCAATTTATTTTATTATATTTTTTAATAAATATTACTTAAGAGCAGTTATATAATTTGAAAAATATTCACCATGATATATGTATTTCGGATGCATTACTGAAGATTATATCACCTGCAATCCGTTGCATATCAAAATAGTAATGAGTTCACATTAGAATTTGGTTTATTTTGGGGTAAAGCTATTTTGAAATAAAAACTGCATTTTAAAATAAGGTTCCGAAAAGATGGTTTCTAATTTTATAATTCCACCTTTTTGTAATTGATTAAAATGATAATATGCATTATTCTATCTTATATAAATTGAAAAATATATTTCAGTTGTCTTCTTTATTGCACTTATATATTATTTTCTTATTTATAATAAACATTTTCCTGCGTTAAAAATGCCAATATAGTTTTACAATCTTGTTATAATAAAGGTAAAAAAAAAAAGTCATTTACATAAAAAAATAAGAAAATGTTTAGAATTTCCATTCTTTTTGTGATACTAAATGTCCTTTTAAATGGTAGAATTTTCTAACTATCTTAACTGCTTGTTATTAAAATAATCACTGTAAAAAACCCATTCATTACTTTTTTCAAAAAGAAAGAGAGAGAAAGAGAGAAATCTTAAAAAAAAAAAAAACTACCAGCGTAGATATTTTTAAAAGTAAATGAGTATTTTTTAAGACTATTTTTTTGATGTCATTTCTTTTATTTCTTTTAATTAAAAGATTTAAATTTGATGTCACAGCAGTAGTTTTAATGCAAGTAGAGTTCCTGCTAAAATAAAAAATAAAAAAAAAATAAAAATACTCATAGTTCAAATCCATAATTGTACGAAAATTAAATAGAATGGAAATATATTGTTTTCAAGTTCTTAAAAGTTTTGAAAATACCAGAAAGAATATGAAAAGTGATTAAAAAAACTTTTAGAAAGATAATTTAAATGAGTTTTTTTTTCGAAAACATTCCTTTTGAAATTTTTTTTATATTTAATTGTGCGAAAAGTTAATGCAATTATTCAGGTGTAATGAGTTCTCAAATGATATTTTTCATCACACTATTATGAAGAAAAATAAACGGGAAAAAATTCTATGAATGTATTTTCAGAAACCTTTTTAAATAAGAATTTTATTTTAAATTCATACATTAATTTCTTATTATTTGAACAATAAGAAAAACAATTAACATTAAGTTATGTTTTGTTAGTTCTGAAGCAGAAAATGGGAAAGATTTAGGAATTTTATATTGTTCTTAAAAGTATTTCGGCTTATACTTAAAGAATCAAAACAAAATTCTCATTACTGATAAGAGTTTTTTACATTATATTATTCACATTTATTGCATTTATTTTTTTAAAAAATGGAATAATTACAAGAAATGTCTAAAGAATATTATGTTTTCAAAATTATTGATACTGTTTGATGATATTTAACTATTCTGTTTTTTAATACATATTTTTTTAAAACTATTAAATCATTTGCATCTCTTGTAAATAATTAAACATATAATAAAAAAGATTAATAAATCAGACATTTTTGTATATTTATATAGTTCCGTAGAGAAAATGAAATTATATTTATTTACGAAAGACATGAATGAATTTGATTGTCAATCAAAATTTGATAATAGTCTAAAGTTTCGATAAAGCGGTCACATATCAAATTCCAGTTTGTAACTAAAACAACTTATATAAAGTTAATTGTGCTGCAGGTATTGAAACAAAACGTTCTTAAAGAGACTGATTACATTTAACTAATTATCTGCAGTTTTGTTAAAGGTAAAAGAAATCAAACTCTCACTGGCTGAGCAGTTTATCGAGTTACAGTTTTCTTGTTCCTAACATAAATCCCTTACTATCATGTAAGGACATGATGTTCTTTTAGTTTGATTAGTTTGAGGTTTTTGAAGCCGCAAAATGCATAGGCAACAAATTGGTTATATATATCGCTTTTGAGGCCTCAATTTTTCTGATTTAGGGTTATCAGATAATAATGCAGAAGGCTGCATTTGGAGATTTATTGCCAGCTAAAGTGACGACTTGATTTCCAAATTAATCATTCTGTTAATTCTTACGAATTGTTTTAAATAGTTTGTAGTTAGCCAGTTTAAACTAGTTTGAGATAATTGTGAGATAGTCAGATTACGCATGCTCCGTTATTTAGAAAAATGACGTTTCTTTTAATGTTAAAATTGCTCAAATTCCAAAATTTTGTTTGCCAGCTAAAAAACTGAAAAGAAAAGTTAGATTTCTTCCTATGGGGTCATGTAAAGGAATCAATTTATTGAGACGTTACGTCAGAAATGGACTTAGTCCATTCGTCTTCGCAGTGCGTTTACTTTTGTGAACACTAGGATGATAGAACGTGTACAGTGAATCATTACACGATGTGCGCATGCATGCCTCCAAAGGCGCGGGAAATATTTCGAACACCTCCTAATATAAAATTGTGCAAATACTGGTGTTTCATGTTTCGACCCCCTCAGGGGCTCACCTACTATAGGTGGGTACGGGTGTCCCAATCCCGAGGTTCCCAGGGATCTTTACTCCCTTTATTTTTATCCTCCTCTTCGCCTTCTGCTGTCTGCTTGATCCTTCTTTCCCTCGACGGCAAGCGAGGGAGCTCTCCATGAGAAGCTGTCGCCGCTCTGTTTGCTTCTTGCTTCTCATGGACAGCCAAAGTCCCCACGTGTTGGCCGTGCGTGGCAACCCATTTGAGAGACGGGTGGTGCATTGTGGTCCCCAATGTGTCAATCGGCTGGTTGCTAGCCACCTGAGTGGTTAGTCTGCTAGGGATCAAGCGAAGGGGTTACTCCTTGGGCTTGGCGTTAAGGGTGGTCACTGTCCCCGGGGGTAACTCTGAGCGTATAGGTACTGATTAGCACTAAGGTGGATGCCGAGGCTGGAAATGACCAGAGTCCGGTAATTGCCTTCCCTAGTTGGGCTCCGTGGTGGGCGGTGCCGTCGGACCCGAAACACTTTTCATATCATATGGGCGCTTCAAAAAAGGGTCCCTTCAGTGGGCATCGTAAAGTCACAATTTCAGCAAATAATCATGACCATTTTGACAGGTTTTTTGTCTTAAAAAGAATTTCCGACAATAAAGAATCTTTTGAATCAGTCTCTCCATTCCTTGTACAAAAGGCAATAAATGCTACAGTCGGTGATGTTGCATCGATCCGAAAGATGAGATCTGGCGACTTGCTTGTGGAGGTTTCTTCCCACAAACAAGCACAGCAGATAGAAAAATTGAAATCTTTGGCAACAATAAGAGCCTCTGTGGCCCCTCACCAATCTTTGAATAGCTCTAAAGGCGTCATTACCTGCGGTGAAATACTAGATCTTCCCGTAGAGTTAATAATTTCTGAAATGGAAGCTCAAGGTGTTACACACGTCCGTCGAATTTCTATACAACGTGACGGTCAGCTACTTGAGACTAAACATCACATCCTAACTTTTAAAACTCCTAAATTACCGGAGTATGTTTATGCTGGCTATATAAAATTACCGGTGAGGCCATACATCCCAAACCCACTAAGATGCTTTCAGTGCCAGCGCTTTGGCCACTCTAAACTGAATTGCCGCGGGTCTCTTACTTGGGCCCGCTGTGCACAAAAAGGTCATGATAGCCAACAGTGTACCGCACAAGAGAAGTGTGTAAACTGTGGAGGCGATCACCCATCATATTCTCGCTCTTGTCCACGCTGGACACTGGAAAAGCAAGTCATGACAATGAAGTTCAAGGAAGATCTATCTTATCCCGAAGCCAGACGCAGAGTTAAGGCACAAACCCCGACTCCAGGTGTTAGTTATGCTTCAGCATTTAAAAAAAATTACTGTGAAAATTGTCATTGTGATCAATGTCTAAAACTTTCCAAAAATACATCAAACCCTGAAAAAACATCCGATTCTGATACCGAACATTCTATGAAAGCTAATACTGATACTCAAAAAACTGTCAGAAGAAAATCCAAATCACACACTTCGCTGACATTAAACCTAGCCAAACGTGGCCTTACACAAAAGGATTTAAGAAAGAAACTGAAGAATTCAGTGTCAAAAAATTCCGTCGCATTGGGGCTAGCGACGCAAGGCGTTGTCCATAAGGACTTACAGTCTATATTAGGAGACACGCTAAATAGCCCCGATATTAAACTACATCCATCTGAGGATGAATATGAGCTTAGTATGAGTTGCGAGGATCGGGCAACTCCAACAAATGTTAATTCTTTCTCTCCTCATAAACCTCTCTCTTAATGGGTACCTTCTTCTCTTGGAATTGTCGCGGCATTCGCCCCAAACTGCATGAAGTTAAATCAATTTTAAACAAATATCATCCCATCTGCTTTGGTGTTCAAGAAACATTCTTGACACCCAACATTTCCGTTAAATTGCGTGGATATAACTGTGTTCGGAACGATGCAGATACTGGAGTTCACGCTTCTGGTGGTGTCTGTATCTTTACATCCAATTTATATCCGAGCACAACTCTCAACTTGCATACTTCTCTTCAGGCTGTGGCTGTGCAAGTTCATACAAAAGCACTGGTTACAGTCTGCTGTATTTATCTTCCGCCAAGTGATGTAATCTGTCAAAGAGATCTCGATAATTTAGTGGACCAACTTCCTTCACCTTTTATATAATTTGGCGATTTCAACGGCCATAGCACTTTATGGGGTTCAAATAACACCAACTCTCGTGGGCAGCAGATTGAACAGTTTATTTCTAATAACTGTCTCTGCTTGCTGAATAATGACGAAAAGACATACTTTCATGAACCAACCCGTACCTTTCATAGTCTAGACTTGGCCTTATGTTCTCCTGAACTTCTGCCATTGCTAACCTTTGCGGTTAGTAATGATTTATATAATAGTGACCACTTTCCTATTATCGTCTGCCATGCTGATAGCGGCGGTGAGACTTTCTGTCCACCATACTTTCTATTCCAGCGAGCAGACTGGACTGCTTTTAAGCAGCTGGCGGAAATTACCGAGTCAATAGTCAATACTGTAGACATCACGGAAGCAATGCGTCTCACCGTTGAAACAATTTTGAATGCTGCCAACAACTGTATCCCAAAGTCTTCCCCAAGTCTCCGAAAATTTCGTAGACCTTGGTGGAACAAAGCCTGTCGGGACAGTGATAATCAACAGAAACGACTTTGGAATATCTTTCGAAGGTACCCTACGACAGAGAACTTAGTAGCTTTTAAAAGAGCAAAAGCCGTCGCTCGTTGCATCCGTCGCCGAAGTCAAAGGGAATCGTGGATTAGCTTTGTTTCTTCCATCACATCTACTACTTCCAGTAAAGTTTTATGGAAGAAGGTAAAGGCGGCTAATGGTATATATAATGAATCGTCTATTCCTATATTAAAGGCAGGAAATATGACGCACTTCGCTCCATTAGACATAGCAAATATTCTCGGTCAAGCATTCGCACAGGTTTCTGCTATCGATTCATACAGTTCAGCTTTTCTGGCATTTAAGAATCGCGCGGAACGGTTGCCTTTGCGTTTTAATGACCGCAGTATCTGTCCTTACAATTGTAAATTTAGTATGTATGAACTGGAAGCAGCATTATCTAAGACTCACGATACTAGTCCAGGGCCAGATGGAATTACTTATAGCATGCTTCGCAATTTAAATTCTACTTCCCTTTCCAATCTGTTGTTATTATTCAACAGAATTTGGACTGAGCAGATTTACCCCACCCAATGGCAAGAAGCTACTGTGGTTCCTATCCTAAAACCTGGCAGGGATTCATCCAATCCTCTTAATTACAGACCAATTGCACTGACAAATTGTCTATGTAAAACCTTTGAGCGCATGGTCAATGCTCGCCTTATGTACGAATTGGAGAGACAAGGATGCATATCCCCGTTGCAGAGTGGTTTCCGCAAGGGTAGATCGACTTTTGATAACCTAATTTTATTGGAAACGCAGATACGCAAAACATTTGTTAGAAGGAATCACCTTGTCTCCATATTTTTCGACATGGAGAAAGCGTATGACCGGGCATGGCGCTATGGCATACTTTCTACGATTTTTAACTTCGGTTTTAGGGGAAACTTGCCCATTTTTTTACAGAACTTTTTATCTCATCGAAAATTTCGTGTCCGTGTTGGCAATTTTTATTCTGATTCTTTTATCCAAACTGAGGGTGTTCCACAGGGTAGTGTTCTCAGTGTTACACTTTTTATAGTTCATCTGAGTCAAGTTTTATCTGTGTTACCATCGTCTGTTAATGGAACTCTTGACGTTGATGATCTGCAGATCTCATGTCAAGGCAGTGACATAAATATCATAGAGCGTCAATTACAGAATGCAGTTAATAAGATTGTAAAATGGTGCAACAATAATGGGCACACTATCTCTCCCGAAAAGAGTAAGTGCATTCACTTTTGCCGGAAAAGAATCATCCACCCAGATCCGAATATTTATATTCAAAACATACTCATTCCTGTGGTGAGTGAAGTGCGGTCTTTGGGTGTGACATTCGATAAGAAACTTACCTTCCTTCCGCACATTTTGCAGCTGCGGAGAAAATGCGAGAGAACGTTAAATATATTGAAAGTGCTTCCCAAAACATCATGGGGTGCTGATAGAACCTCTCTTCTCCGCATTTATGAAGCAATTATCCTCTCCCGCATTGACTATGGCTGCATGGTATATGGTTCCGCGCGCCCTACAGTTTTGCGGCGACTGGATACTATCCATCACACAGCTTTGAGGATATGCTCCGGAGCATTTCGTACTTCTCCGGTTGAAAGCCTCTACGTTATATGTCATCAGCTACCTCTTTGTTTAAGGCGTAAGAAATTGTCTACCTTATTTTATTTCAAAGCAAAATCAGTTCTTAAACATCCTTTGAGTCAACTGTCAATACCAGTTAATCTTCTTCGACTGTATAATGCCCGTCCTTCGAATACGCTGCCGTTTTTTGAGAGAACCAAAATGCTCCTTCATGACTTGGGACTTAACGATATTCGTGTTAAAGCAGTAGATGTTTTTTCTTTTCCTCCCTGGGATATCCCACAGTTTTCTTACCTGAATCCTTTTATTGGATTCGATAAAGCCTCAACTGCTCCTGTTGTTTTACAACAACTTTTTTTCTACCATCGTTATCGGTATTATTTGTATGAACCAATTTTTATGGATGGCTCGAAATCGAATGGTCATGTCGGCTGTGGCATAATATTTCCGTCTGATACAGTCGGCCATCGTCTTCACGATTGTTTCTCTGTCTTTTCAGCTGAGTTGGTAGCAATTTTGAGTGCTCTCCAGAGTATATCACCTTCAACTCAGCGTAAATTTATTATCTACACTGATAGCATGAGTGCTTTGGAGACACTTTCACACTATCAAAATCGGATGCATCCGATTGCGATTAAAATTTTATTTACTTTACGGGTTTTAAAAAACGATGGGTTTGAAATAAAATTCTGTTGGGTTCCGAGTCACGTCGGTATCTTCGGAAATGAAAAGGCGGATTTGGTAGCGAAATCTGCATCGACCTTTTTTAACATAAGTCTTCCATTTTACGACATTAAAAGGTCTATTCATCGTCATTATTGTTCAGTTTGGCAAAAGGCATGGGATCTGCAGGTCGGAAATAAATTGCGTTCTATTAAAAATGATATTGTTTTGTGGCCTGTTCATCCTATACGTGAGATGGATGTTAAATTGACTCGTCTCCGTATAGGTCATACGCGCTTTACTCATAGGCATCTGCTTTTGGGCCAAAATTCGCCTATGTGCAGCAGTTGCAAAGTGGATTTTACTGTTCATCATATTTTAATTGAGTGTCCCGTTTTTAATCCTTATCGTACTTACTTTTTTAGTTCATTTTCTCCAACGTTACAGGACTTGGTGGGTGTGAAATACCACCCAAATATTTTTAAATTCCTGAGAGCTATTGGCTTCCTTTCTGGTATATAGTCTTTTTAATTTTTAATTGTTTTTCCTTTTGGGGATTTTTATATTACATTTTTGTATAAAATTTTCATGAGTCAGTGTTTTATGTTCAAAGTTGCTAAAATATATTTTTACTTCCTGCTTTCTCAATTTTATTTTCACATTTTTGACTAAAATGAGTGCTATTATTTAAAAACATTTTATACTTTTACCATTTGATTGGCGCAGTATGGCCAAATATGGCCCTTGCGCCAATAAACCCTACAAAACCAAAACCAAACAAAACCAAACCAATCATGTTTCGAATAAAGGTGTTTTCGTAAAACGGATATGACGTCATAAATGCCCATGTGCATTTTTCTCTAACACTACGGGTCGTATAGGTACAAATCTTTGGGAATTTTTTTTGTATTCCTAACAACTAATCTGGCTAAGAGGGGTTTATCCGAACTTTCTAAGACACAATGTCCCAGTAAGACCACCGTATATATATAAGACAAGTCCCATAATACAAGACCATGTCCCATAAGACTGTATCTCTCTCTCTCTCTCTCTCTCTCTCTCTCTCTCTCTCTCTCTCTCTATCTATCTATCTATCTATCTATCTATCTATCTATCTATCTATCTATCTATCTATCTATCTATCTATCTATCTATAATTATAACGTAATGCCTTAAATTAATTAAGACAAATAAGGACTCATATTCTCACCTGATAACTTGAAATTTGCGATCTTAGATTTCATTATTTCATTTATTTTAAAATTACTTTGTACTTTAAAATTGGTACATTTTACATTGGCAGCTGCCAATGTACAATGGGCCATTTTTCATTTATTTTAAAATTACTTTTTATTTTAAAATTTTTAAATTTTACAATGTTAGCTGCTAATGCTAAATTTACAATGTAAGCTGAAAATACTAAATTGACAATGTAAGCTGCCAATGTTAAATTTTACAATGTAAATTTTAAATTGTACATTAGCATCTGGAATGTATTTAAATGTGGGGCAACGTAAATGCATCTAGTTGTGTAGTTTAATTACAGAACAGCTCTAGCAAAACAACCGCATTTATAGACACAATCGAACTATCGGTTATTCAACGAGTATATATATTTATTCTTTCCACTACTTCCTAATTCAATTCCATCTTTTGACAACAAGGATCGATTAATTCCAACGGAATTTTGTCACCTGAAATTCCTCGCGAATTAATTACCCAAAACAAAAACAAGATGAGAGAAAGAATCGCGACAGATGAAAGACAATGGATTTGACATAATTAAGCTTACCGGAGCAGAAAAGCAAACAAATCCAAAAAAAAGCAGACAATAGAGAAAAGAATCTTCGAAATTCGGTTAGCAATTTTCAGGAGACGTGATTCTTTTCTGGAAGGTTCTTTCAATCGAAGTGAAGTCAGTCTTTTCCGAGTGCGATTCCCAAAAAGGGAAGTGGGGGGGGGGAGAAAGAAAGAGAGAAGGGGATAAAGGAAAAAGTAAATAAAAGTTCTGTCCTAGAATCTTGTAATTGGATTGCTACTGATATGGAATGAATTCGATATCAGTATTTCCCTGGCTAAACTTTGACATAAAATGGCTAAACCTTTTATCTGGTCTATTTCTTCTCTATTTCAGAGTTTTCTAGAAGAGGATCTTTTAATACCGGGGATTTACAGAAGTGAAATGAGTTTCTGTAAGATTAAAGTGTTCTCTTATTTACGATGCTGCTAGAATATATGCATATTGATGGCTTTCTTAGGCGTCTTCACTTTGATTTGCTAAGTCCGTTCGATTTCCTTCAAAAATTATCATTGTAATTGGCAATATATCATTGATGAATCATGTATTACAAATGCAAACTCTTTTTCATTTTTTTTCTTTCCCAACTTTTTTCCTTCTTTTCATTTTGACAGTTTGATGATCTGAAGCAAACAAAAAATTGTTTGATAGTTAAATTTTATAATTGGTATTTAAATATAAAGCATGGTATCACTCCAAATAATTACAGTAAAGAAAATTAAAAATTGAAATCTGCTATGCATATTTCAATGCGTCATACCAAAATATAATTTATTGAATGACCAAGCACCACGTGCTCCTGCAATTTTAATTATATTTTTATTCATTTTAATGATTTCATCGAAAGAATCACTTTAGTATTGCAAAACGATCCAAAAAGCTTTGTCTCGCATTTCAACATGCAAAACATTTCAACGATTTTTGTTTGCCATAACTTTGGAATATATCAATACACAAATTTTTTTTACATCATCACAAAATCAGATATTTTTTTAAATGAAATACAATTCTAATTTTCATGCTAAATTTTAATAATCTTTTCGAAAAGAATTCCAGTAATTTTGTTAAAATATTAAAATTTTTGCTTTGAATTATTTCATTCCATTTATTTCTTATTTGCTTGCTGCAGTTATAAAGTTCTGCTGTTTCTTTATTTCTCCACTTATGCTTTTAACATGTAGAATGCACACCTTTTAATAGGCATGAGCAGATATTATATCAAACAGCTTCGTTTAAAACCGTTACATTTTCTTTTTCTATTTCATTTAATTTTTTTCCCATGTTTTATAAATTTATTCCAAAAGAACCAAATAGGCACTCAGTGTGCTTTTTAGCTTGTTTTTGAAGTAATATAAGTAATATTTTGTTTATTCAAATACAATTTGCATTTCGTTTATTTTTAATATTAATTTATTTTATTTCGTTGGCAACGTTGTTTGAAAAAAATGTATGGAATTTTGTTTTCCTATTTATATCATTCTTATTTACTCTGCTTGTGGGCTTAAAATAAAATAATATTTGGAATGCCTTTTAATACTTTTATTTAATATATATATATTTAAAAATCTTTATTTTCTAGAAGATCAAGATTTAAGGTAAGGTGGCAACAAGTCTACTGAATACACTTTTATTTTTCTTTATTATTTTGTTAATTTTTATTACTTTAATTATTACTACTATATATTTAATCGTACCACTTTCAAAATTTTACTTTTTTAAAAAGCAAAGCAGCTTTTTCCAAAGCAAAGCAATTTCTTTTCAATGTAACATTTTTTAAGAGCAAATTTTCGTCTTCTTTTCTTTTTCGTAGTATCTAGAAATTGAGCCTTTTTCTATTTATTATTGCTCCCATATCATAAAATTTAATTTTGATTTCCTTTTATTTTTTGTCAGCATATGCTTTTAAAGAAATAAAGTGAAAGGTATTATCAGGCATTTAAAAATACAACAACATTTCATTATCTAAGATAATTTATATTACATTTAAAAGCAAAGAAAAAAGCATTTGCATTTTTCTCTACTCTCTTATTCCTCAAGTGTTGTGTCAACTTTCGATGCTTTCAATTTTCAATTCATTTTCATTTCAGAATAATGTTTGATGAAAATTAAGAATAATCTTTTAACATTTCATGTAAAAACTTAGAAATGTTTATTTTTTTTCCACGGCAAATTTTATATTGCATATTCTAGAATGGACTATTTATTTTCATCCACCAAACGATTAGATTAAAAATGTTGTTTATCCGAAAGTTTAAAGTTGAATTTAATTAAGTGTTATTAATTAGGGATGAAAATCTTGAACGCTCGTAAGGGATTGAAAACAATATGATATATATTTCCTTTATTTTGTTCTTCACTGTTTTTAGAAAGGTTGAACAAGGACATTGTCGTGAATAAAACGGCAAGTAGAAAAGCAAAAAAAATTTAAAAATTCATGCTTTTTAAAATTTTAAAAAAATTAGATTTCTTTGTTTACATTTCAATATACCGAGTTCATTAGCATTACTAGACTTCAATATATTTGACGAATGTTTTTTAAAATTCATGTATTTATTGGATTCATATGTAAAAGCTGTTATGTTATTAAATATTATTTTTATGAATTAATGAACACTGATATATAGATTAGAACAAATTTAAAAAATGAAATACAGATAGAATATTTAAGCCTAAAATATTATAATGATGTATTATCTCAGACAAGTTCGAATTTTCATAATTTCTTTTTTGTTTTAAAATTTAAAATGGAATGGAATGATTACATTCTAAAAATGGGATAATTTCCCTTCAATACTATATATTAGACAGATTATTTTCTAATTCTTTCGGACTTTTAAAAAAGCTTTTTTAAACTCCACAGAGAATTTACTGTTTTGACGAACAATCGATGCAATTGCAAAAAAGAAACTGAAATCAGGGATCATAAATTTCAAGTTATCCTGTGAGAACATTAGTACTTTTAAAGTCATTATTTGTTTTCATTAATTTAAGTCATTAGTCAATTTAAATCGGTTTGAAAATGAACTCGAAAGTTATATTAATTACGGATGTTTAATATTAAGTGCATCAAACACTAAGAAAATGAACATAATCGTTTGAAATAACCACTTGAAAACATGTTAAGCCTTCCTCATTTGATGGTGGAGAAATTGAGATTTTTGGCTAGAAAGTTAATTTTTAACTAATAAAAAATTAACCACTTAATCAAATGGAATAAATAGTAATCTATATTCTATTCTAGAATATTATCTATCTTTGAGCTAAATTTCATCCAATTTCTATCAGCCGTTCTAGCTTGATTGACTAACATCATCCATCCATCCCTCTATCCAAACTTTCACATTTATAATAGTAGTATAGGTATAGATATCACATGATAAAAAATAATTTGGAAGGAAGGCAAAATTCAATTTACAGATTCTATATATCTTTCTTTTTATAAATATTATTTCAATTTAACTAATCTTTCCTCACAAAAATGTGGGTGGAGAAAAATACATTTCCTTTTTCACGAAATAGCTATTTTGAAAATTATTAAACTTTTGTTAGCATTTTTTTAAAAAAAAAGTCTGGATTTTCTATGTTTTATTAAAGAAGATCGGAAAAAAATTTCATCAAAAGTGCTCAGAAATTTGACAATCATTAGCTTATTGAAAAAGCAATTATTTTATTTCCACCAATGCTGAATTTAAATTATTTTACCTTCCTTTTAAATTCTTATAATTCTTCCAACTATTGAAATGTCTGCTTTATGAGAAAATTGAAATTATATCACTTATTTAACAGCAACAAAGGAAAGAAAGAAATTAAGTCAATTAGAATGTAAGAAAATTAATATGCAGTTGAAATATCGTTCTTCATTCAATTCAGAGAGTAAAAAAATAATTAGAAATATAAATTGAATCAACTAGAATCTAAACTTCTGCACAAGAAAGACAAGAAAATAAATGCAATTGCATCAATGCACTCTTAGGTATTTCGCTAAATTAGAAGACCAAAACTGAAAATAAAGAAATCAATTGAAAGACATTAATGGAAGCGATCGCTCGAAAAATAACTTTGTTATTTGGAAAGTAACTTACGTTTCATTCCATTAATTATCTTTATCAGAAGTTTTCATCTGAAGCAAATTGCCAGTTTCTCGGAATTAAATTCAGTAATTTGGAAAAAAAGGAGAGAGAAATCGTTTGGCAAAATAAAAATCGGAATATTTCCTTTCAAAAACTAATTAATTTGTAATGGAGGAAATAAAAAAAGAGAGAACGTGTTTACTATCGACAGCGAAACTCGAATTGCAGGGTTTGTGGTAAAAGTAAAATGTCATAGATATCACCGATGATTTATGAGAATATTTTTTAAAGTATGGATTCATTGAATGTATTTTCGTTCGATAGCCATTTATCATGTAAAGCAATATTTTTTCTATAAAAAAATCGAAGAAATAATTAAATGTTCTCATTAATAAAAATGTTTACGGATGTGCACTTTTTTAAATCTTGGTTTTTCTGTAAAAGAAGTGGAAATATTTTTTAAGACACTTAAAAAAATTTAAAAATTCCTCCTTTAATTCATAATATACTTAAAGTTATTCTATAAATTCTATTTTAAAAATTTAAAAAGTCTTTTAAAAATGTCTCTATTATAAAACACACACGCTAAATGTATAATTATAGTTTAAAGAAAAACTAGCATATTGTTTATGAAATAAAATTCAAAATTTGAATTGAAATATTAATTTATTGAAAGTTCATTGAGAGAAATAAAATAAAGGAAGGAAAAAAATAAACAATATGTAATAAAGGACTTCATTTCGAAATGACAATCTTTTTCCATAGAGGAAACAATCCTTATAATTCTAACTTTAATTATTCAACCATTTTTTTTAAATTTTTGTAATAACAAATAAAAAAATATCTTAGTTTCAATTTCATTAACCTTACATATCTCGTGGAATAATTTTATATTCCTTATTAACATTTCTTTTTTAAATAATTAAATAATTAATTAAAAGAACACTCTTTTTAATGAAGTTAATTGTATGTTACTTGAATTCATATAAAATATAAAATCAAGGTTGATTATTTTCTGCCCCATTTACAAAAATTCTTAATGGATTTACGAATTATTTTCTGCCCCTATTACAAAAATTCTTATGGATTTACAAAACATGTAAAAATAAGATACAAATTAGGTATAATAAATGCTTAGAAATTAATTCACATTAAAGTTACTCATTTTCTAATTATATTTTCTGGCTTTTAAAAGTTTTTCAAACAGATTCCTGAAATTTTTCTG
>JAOUZG010044841.1:1731134-1759648 GCA_026289955.1 Argiope argentata
CACACACACACACACACACACACACACACACACACACACACACACACGGTTACATTTGCCACACGCATTGATTATATGACGACGGTAGCATGCATTGGTTCCTCTCTACTTAGTTAGAATCATATGAAGGCTATATTTTCTACTTTTCCGAATATTGTCCAATAAGTTTAAGATGAAAGTAATTCAATTAAGAATTCACGCTTTATTGCATAAGGAAATGGTAAGTCAAGAACATGAGATGTACAAAAAGAAGAAATTTGAAATGATTGAGATGCACAAAAGCAGAAATAAAACTTGCATTGTAAATTTCTGCGCAACTTGTAGAAGTTTACAATGCAAGTAAATAGAAAGCAGTAACATCGTTGAGAGTAATACAGCTTATTCCGCATTCAATATTTCAAATATATAATCTATTTGATTTACTCCCTTTAGATTTTTTGGTCTTATATTGGTTTCTTGATTGGATGACATTTTTCAATAAAATAGTCGGTTCTTACTATTACTAAAGGTATCGATAAATTTCTTGTATAAAACAAAACTTTCATTTTTGCTGTTTTCAAAAGATTGCTATGAACATAAAGACATTCCTTTGACATTCTTTTTCTTTAATATATTTGTAAACCCCTCTTTACAGAGGTAAGATTCACAATACAGGTAAGCAGTATTACAGGTATGTAATGATATATCTTTCGTATTCTTTTATTTACATCTATAAAAAAAATGGAAATTTGTAATCGATTTTTCATTTACTTTGCGAAGAAATGGAATTCTAAAATAATTTGCTAATGTATTTGGAATTGTCTTAAATATTAATCGATTGATAAATTTTAATGAAACTTTAAAGGTACATGAAATGCAATTGGGACTTAAATTGAATAAAAAAACATTAAATCTTTTCACAACATTAATAAAGAGGAATTATAAAAGATACTAGATAATAAGTGTAGTAATTAATAATTGCAAGAGAATTTTAAAAACTAGCTTTTAATGAAGTCCTATGCAAAAAATCTAAATTATGTAGCTTAAGTATAAAATACGGAAAAGATTATAAAGAAATGAATCCATAATGAGCATCAAAGAACAAAAATTCTTTAAAACTGCATTAAAAATTAATAATGGATTACTAATGTAGTTAAAATAACAGAACTCATGATTTTGTTTTAAAGTCTAGAGTTTTTAAGAAAGAAATTTTCTTTTACTTGTTTTGCTAATGAAATCGAAATTTTAAATTTTTTTTTCCTTTAAAAGGAATTATTTCATATTTTGCCAATTAAAATTCAAGTTTTACTCGTAATAATTCAAACATAGCATAAATCAGCTCTTTTTGAATTCATTATTTAAAATCAAATTTATTCAGCATGAAACAAAAAAAGTTAAAAGTTAATAATAAAAAATATGAATACAGTGTTTTTGTACATTTGGATTTTACTTCAAAAAACAAACAAACTTCAAAATATAAATTTAACTTGTACGTTATATTAGATGTATGCTAACAGAAAAAAATTGTATATAGATAATGTACATAAACTCTTGGGGAAATTAAAATTTAGTAGCTAATTTTTTTCTTCTGAGCTTTGCAATAACTAAAATGCTTTTCATTAAGTGGAATTTTGTGAATTTTAAACTTTTAAGATCTCTCTTTTATGAATTTAACCGCTATTTTTATTGAACATTTTATGGAACTTATTAATATTGGAATATTTTATAATAGCATAACATCGTAATTTGTTATACATCTTTAAATATCTTTTTATTTAAATAACAGTCATGAAAAAGTTCTCAAAATGCAATTACTTTTATTTTTATTCTCCCTTTAACTAAACGATGATAACTAAAAACAGGCGTATCCATTTTGCAGAAGAATATCGTCATTTTAATACTCTAATCTTTCTATTTTCTCGTTTGCATATTCGAGAAAAGGATTAATTATTCCATAAAAAAATGAACTATGAGATAGAAAGAAAATATGCGTTTGTTTTAGCACTCATGCTTAAATGGACGCAAACATCCGAAATCCGCAATTAAATCCCCAGAAGAAGATGTATCTTTGGCTGGCGAAACTTATCTTTTTGCAGACGATTCGAGATCTCTTTCTTTTAGGACCAGCTAATGGCAACACAAAATCGGACTTAGCAGAGCGGTTCGTCGAATTCTTTTCTTTCTTCTTCTTTTGTTCGTTCGTACTATATATCTATCTCGTTTTTTATACTTCATTTACGGCAGTGGAGTGGAAACTTTCTTGTTTTTCTTTTTTCTTTTTATCCTCAGGAAAAAGAAGTCCTCAACGAAGAAAAGTAAATGGGATAAAACGCAAGAATGGAAAGAAATACGAGCAGTCGTTTCAAGAAAAGCAGAGGTTTTTCCCCGAGAAAGTTCTCATTTACAAATAGGTAAAACGAAAGCATCCAGGCGTGAATTTTTTTTACCTCATCTGAAAAATTACTCACTCTCTAGAATAAAAGAACGTGCATAGAATTTTCAAATGTGGATTTTAAAAAAGAAATATTTTTTTTATCGTTACTGTACAAGAGGTAGGAGGTTACAATTGCTTGTATTTTAGAAAATATGCGTTTGAATTTCAGGTTGAACTATTTTTGACTACTTTTAGTATTTTTTTGTTTTCTTTTACGAACAGGATGCTCTACAAAATGAAAGCTGTGGAAATTTAAATAAGAATAAAAGATTTATAATGATAAACAATAAAAATTATTCTTTAAAAATAATCGTATTTTCTGTTTTGAAGTATTGGTTAAATAATTGAAAAGGTTTTTATTTTTATTTTTTTGCCCTGCCAAAGATCGCTATGATTATATACTAACTAAATGAAGCTATTTGAACAAAAACTGCAATTCGAAGTTATTGCAATGTTTTAGAAGGTTTTCATCGAAGGATTAGAGAAATAGAAACAAAATGTCTTTTAAAGACAAATATTAGACATATTCTTTAAAAATAAGAATCTTTAATAAAATGTTAAAAAATATGCTTTACTAAATTAATTATTTCTCTTTTTGCTTTATACGCTTCACCGAACCTTTTATCTCAAAATTCATTTCTTATCAAATCTTCAAATTCTTGAAATAATTTAAAAAATCCGGATTAATTGGATGCAACTTTTAGAAACTGTTTACTGAAAAACAAAGTTATGTTAGAAGAAATTAAAATATCAAAATAGTAGACAAAAGGAATAATGCTTTCAAAATAAGCATCTTTATTGTTTCATATCCTTAGAAGTAAAGCACTTAAGCCTTCTATTTTTCATTTTTTACTTTCCTTATCACATTAAACATCTTTTACCGAAAGACTTATCAAAGAATAGCAAGCCTTTTCAGAAAAATTTAAATACCCATTCTTTGATTTGCTTTTGAGCTTTCATAATTTTTGAATTTCAAAAACAAAGTATGGGTAATTCTAAGCATAAATAATTTTTTTTGCGGTTTCAGGCCTTATTTATTATTAATCTGAAAAATATTTCTTCCTCACAAGTGACTCAAAAGCGAAAACACAATTGACGATAAATTTTGCTTTGCAAACGATATTCTTATTTTCTTTAATATGTGCGCCTTTGGCAACATTTTTCAAACTAGAGATAACGCTTTTCTTTCAAATATATATTTTGTAATAAAAATGATTTCCATTTAAAGCCGAAAATAAATCATAGAAAAGTACTGTTGTTCTAAAAGTTTAAAGTATCAGATATATGTATATACATTTTTTTTTGTTTAAAAGAATAGATGCGGGGGATTTCGAACAATTTCTTTGGTATTTTGTGTTAAAAATAACATCTTAAATGATATTCATAATATGGATGTTTGATTATCATTATTATCCGATGCTTATAGAGCATGGAAGTCAAGTGGAATTTTTACTCAGTAAAATAAGTTTAAAAATCAGTTTTAAAAAGAAAATGAATTCATCTTTTGGAACTTGATGGTCATTATATAAATGTCTTAAAAATTATTTATTATCATGTGAGAACATGATGTTGTTTTGATTATGGGGTTTTGTGGTGTCTCCAAAAAAACGTAAGAAATGTATTCTTCGATAAATATCATAATCCAAATCTGTTAACAGACATTTAGCAGACGATTTCTTTTCACACATTTTATAACTGCTAGTGTTTTTATTTTAATTAAAATATTATTAAAAGTTAAAAGCAAACGATTTTTTCTTTGATAAACATATTTCATTAGTTTTATTTTCACTGTCTTTTTTTAATAATAGCTGATTATCAATTGTAATTTTTTTGGAATCTGGTGATGCTTGTAATATATATTGTTCAGTGAAAAGAATAAACAAGCCCGATGGAATTCTAAAATGCTAGGAGTATTATTTTAGTTTTAAGAATTTAAGACGCTCTGCAAGCTATAGCTTGAAGCTTAAGAAAACGGGTGGTTTTATAGAAATCATGCAAAAATGAATAAAGCATAAATGGGACATCCTAAGCTTTCTCCCGATACAGAACTGGAGATATTGAATGGGAAGAAAAAGACGATTATCCTTTGTAAAATAAAATTAAAAAAATATTCTTATATGTAACTTGACAACTGAGATAATAAATTCTAATTTCTTTTTTTACTTTGTTGTATTTTTTTTAAAATTTTGCTATTTCAATTCACGTGCTTTGATTTTAAAAGCAATATTATGACTTTTAAAAATAATTATTTTCATCGCAATTAATGATTAAAATTTCTTAATTACTTCTTCGCAGTCAATTTTCAAATTTTAATAAATTAAAGTACTGAAATTTGCAAAACTTGGGTTATATTTATTTGTATATAAGGAGTTTAAAACTAGAATCTCAGAAAGATTTTTAGTGGGGAAAAATAAAAATATTTATTTGGGAAAAAAGGTATACCATTAGCATTTATTGAAAAAAAAATTCTTTTTTATATATGATATTGATTTTAGTAACTCAAAAGTTTAATTTAAAGTTTTGATTGCAAAAATTATGCGAGTTTTGTTTTAAATACGCTATATGTTTGTTCTTTACTTTCTCCTATTTAAAAATTTATAATCTTGCTGAATATTAACATTTTAAGTTTATCTGATTGATTTATATAATTAGAGTAAGTAACAAAAATGTAATTATTTTAAAGATTTTTATTAATTTAATAATATAGTAAATTAAAATAATTTTGATAACATAATTTTGATATAATAATTTTTATGCGAGTTTTGTTTTAAATCCGTTCTGTATATGTTCTTTCCTTTCTCATATTTAAATATTTATAATCTTGCTGAATATTAACATTTCAAGATTATCTGATTGATTTATATAATTAGAGTAAATAACAAAAATGTAATTATTTTAAAGATTTTTTATTAATTTAATAATATAGTAAATTAAAATAATTTTTATTCTTGTTCTAGCTGATTTAAATTGCTTCAAATAAATTATTTAAAAGCACTTCTGAAAGCAAACACATGACGAAAAAAAAATTGATTCTACATTTTACAAATATCTATACGAAAACTTTTATATTTCGTTATTTATACATTAACATCGTTGTAGCTTTTTTGTAGTTAAAGTATTAAGCCAATATTAAATTCCATCTATGTCATTTTAAATCCCATATTTCAAAAAAAAAAAAGGCTACATTGAAACTAAAGTACAAACTAATCCTTTTCTGCAACAACAAAAAGAAGTCACCTTTCACATTAAAAATTCGTTTTAGCATTTCTTTTTCAAAAATCGTCTGCTCTCAAACATTCTCCAATCTAAACCCATAACATATGCCTTTTTTTCGTACTCTGTTTGAATTAAAACAGAAGAGAATGGAGCTCAAAAAAAGATAAATCGTTTGTATTTATTCTCGGCGAATCGCAAACACTTCCCAATAACCTTCAATTCCAAAACATCTGCCGTGATGTATAATATTCCATCCAGGAGCTCGGTGGTCGGGGTACGTTGATAAATAAACGCCTCCGCCGACCACTTTGTTACCTGTGGAAAAGGGAAAGAGCGCCATTTGTCTAAGACGAAAACAATGCGCCGGGTGAAGATGGAATAAAGAGCTGTTTTGTTTCCCTTAGATCGTTTTCTTTCTCTTCGTAAGAAGGATGGATGGGTTTTATCCTCAGAGGTTTTTTTTTCTCTCGAAGACGAATTGGGTTTTCATACACAAAGGATTTAATGGGATTTGACATATTGGCGCGAAAAGGAAACAGAATATTTTGGAATTTCTCTATGTTGTGAATTTGATTCTTGTGAATTTTGCATTAGCAGGTGTTTAAATGATAATGCATTAGGTATATTTATTTATTTACTGTTAAAAATGCATCATGCGTTTGGATTAAGGAGTATTCGTGAAGTTAGATAAACATGTTGCAACCGAAACT
Organism: Argiope argentata; assembly: GCA_026289955.1. NCBI lineage: Eukaryota > Metazoa > Arthropoda > Arachnida > Araneae > Araneidae > Argiope > Argiope argentata. The sequence continues at coordinate 1,737,474 of JAOUZG010044841.1, forward strand.
ACGAGTGAAATTTAGAATACCTTTTATCTTTATTACTTACGAAAAAGAAAATGTGTCTATTCAAATGCTGTTGTTTTAAAAGTTAGAATGGTCTACAACTAACTAATTTTAAATATATATACTTCAACGGGACTTTTTTTTTTAAAAAAAATTATTTGAAATTCTGACTGATTCAAAGTTAAGCTGAATTTTGACGTTTTTTTTCGTAATAATTTCCGCAAATGTTATTTCACAAAAATGAATTTTACGTCATTCCGAAATGTAAAAAATTGTGCCATCAATGATACCAAATTTAATATTTGTTAAATAGTTTCTCGAACTTTGGAAATTTTAAAAACAATATTTTGTCGTCTAATATCTCCCAGATGAATTTGTTTCCATAGAGTTTAATTCTAACTAATTTAAAGTTACATTGGATTTTATAATATGTTGCTTTTGTAATAATTTCCGCACATGTTATTGTACAAAAATGAATTTCACGACATTCCAAAATGTTCAAAATTGTGTTTTTAATGATACCAATTTAATATTTATTTAAAGTTTTTTTGAATTAAATAAAAGCTTTATATTTGTTTAAAACAAAATTTTGTTATAAACAAAAATTTTAAAACAATACTTTGTTGTCTAACATCCACCAGGTGAATTTGTTTCCATGAAGTTTAAATCTCTTTTAGTGCTTCACAAATTATCTAATCGCTTGAGTTTCTTCTATTGTTGGAAGCCGTGTAGTTCTTTCTTATAGCATTTTCCAAGGACAAGCTCGCTGAGGTAGAGAGCAATTTTAAGCCAAAGCAGCGTCTTTTGTTTTGTAGTAGTGCCATCTAGTGCCAAGAGAATGATTTTTTGCAACTCTTATATTCGCTTGCACTTCTCCTTTTTACAGGAAGGCACATTCGCTCATCTTACAAGTATAATACGGAAGACCAAACATGCCCGAATCGGGACTCGAACACGGGAAGCCCAGATCACGATGAAGACACGCTATGCCTATGTCAGGACTCCGGTGTTGAGAGTTATAAAAGAAAGAAAGAATTTGTTTATTATTCCCTTAGCATGTGGGACTGATAAAAAATTAAAGGTACAATACCGAGAAATTTAGAAGATTATTAACCGGGAAGTTTGCATTTCTAATTATGCTGTCATGTCCTGGAATTGATATCGATTATAAAGGTTCATGTCAACAATAAACAAAGTGTATGCAAGATAGTTAAAATAAATTAACTTTAATGTATGAAAATTTGGAGGTGTCATGAACATATCTATAAATTATGTTTATACGATTTCAAGAAAAATTAAATATAACTAATAATTCTGGCAGAAAAACTTCTCGCCAAAGGAGACCAATAAATTGTAATTTAAACTTAACATCGAAGTTGCAATTTTTCAGTCTGATTTTTTTTTTCGCCAATGCATATTTTGTTAAGATTAATTCATGTATAAAGGCAGGATAAAGCTGCTGAGTTTAGCTGTAATTACAAGGGGAAGACGTCAAAACATTCTACACTGCACATGACAAAATAAACCCTAGTTAGTTTCATTAATTGAGCGCTATTTCATGAAATGTTTCATCTGTTTAGCTTAACTTAAGAAAACGTTATAATTGGTTGATAATTATCTAATACATCTCGTTATTAGTTGATAATTTTTAGAAAACAACGTCTCTGGCACAGAGGTAGCGCGTCTTCTTCGCGTTTTGGGAATCCCGGGTTCCAGTCCCGGTGCGGGCATGGTTGTTCTTCTGTGTGCTATTCTTAAAATGTGTTAATGTGCCCCCCCCCTGTAAAAAGGGGCTGTGCAAGCAAATGTGGTGAGTGTGTAGCTAAGTCGTACTCTTGGCCCTAGTTGGCGCTACTTCAAAAACAAGAGACGTTCCTTTCGGCTTAAATCTGCTGCTGTATCAGCACGGGGCTTTTGCATAGGCAAGTACCATAAGTAACAACAACAGAATTATATGCGTAAACTTACTCATTTAAGGAAGGAAAGAAGAGATTTCCGAATATGTATACGATACATTTTCTTAATATTTTCTGTTCAGTTCACGCATTAATCAAAAAAATAAAATAATGAAAAGTCTAAAATTCGGCCATTTTTTTTAACTAATAACCTTTTAATATTCCGAATAAGTAGAATTTTGCTTCTTTTTTTACAAATGTTTTTTAATTTTCAAAAATGGCTTTTAAACATCTTAGAATATTCAACGTTTATTTTTTTGCAGAAAAAATTGCTTAGTAATATCTAATCATAATAACAATATTTATAAAAAAATTCGACAAAAAATCTTTTTTTCTCACGTTCCAGTAAAATTGGATTATTTTGAGCTTCAAGCGAAGAAAGATTTTGATAAGTAAAGTTGTTGACTTCGCGAATGTAAGAATGTTTTTTAAAATTCCGATTTTTTAATAACATTTTAAATTATTTGGATTAATTCTGATAAAAATTCGTTACTTAAAAATATCTAAGGAAAGATGCATGTCGATAACAAGTGTGAAAATAAAAAAAAACAATAAATATAAAACAAAAAAATGTAAAAAATATTATTTTATAAAAGATTAATTTATGTTTCTTTGAAAAGAAAATTGCAAAAGTTTCCGTAATATAAGGATTTAAAAAAACATGTGTAGATAGAATATATAGATAAAAGAAACAAAATATGCTTCACATTTTAATTAACTCTATCTCAGTCGGTAAACTTGTTTAGGTGAATTTCTTAACTTTCAAAAATACAATGTTTAAAAAAAATTAATATTCGCATTTTTAATTATATTTTCCTTCTGAAATTGTCAGATGTAAGGATTATGATTCTTTTGATAAAAAGTTACTTTTAAATTCCACACTATGATTTAATGTTAGAATATTTATCATAATTTTTTTTTCTTTCTCTCTTAAATTGAGCTAATTTATTTTCCCAAGAACGCTCGCTAACAATAATTGTAATATTACAAATGCAACTAATTTGAATGAATTTTATATTTATCCGAGATTAAAATGGTAATGTATTATACATTTATGATTGCAGAATGTGAATATGATTATGGAAACTTGAAATTTGAACGGATTTCCAAAATGTTTGTAACTTTATATATTTAATATTAAGTATGGATATTTTTACTAAAAAAGTTGTATAGGGATATATTTTTAAACAATAAATGCGAGACAAAGTTTTTTTTGGATCGTTTGCAATACTAGAGTGACTCATTCAATGAAACGATTAAAATGAATAAAAATATAATTTAACTCACACGAGGACGCGGTGCTTGGCCGTTCAAGAAATGATGTTCTGACATACTATACATTGAAATATGCATAGCAGATTTCATTTCAGTCTTTTTTTATCTTTACTCTGGTTACTTTCATTTTTTATTTTATTTGTTATTTCTGTCACTTAATTTTTTGCTCTTTATGTATAATATCAGGGAGACAGTATTTCAATTGCCAGGATTTTTTTTGTTTGGGAAATCATATTTTTTAGGAGAGAATATTTAGATACTAATCATGTACTGATTAAAATGAAAAATTTTCATTCTTAAATACTGGTAATTTAAATTTAAAAAAAGTATGAACTGGTAATTTAAATTTAAAAAAAGTCACGATTGCTCTTGGTTAAGCATGATATTCAAAACCATCTGTTATATTACAGTAGTGTTTATTTTACAACTTATCTATCATTACTTCTATTTTGGAAATTGCACACAGTTTTATGGTGAAAACAGACACGAGAGGACGTTACATGACATTGTCAGCATGAGAGCAGATAAAAAAACCCTATAACAGTTATAAATAAATAAAGATTAAAATGAAATTTGCTATGCATATTTCAGTGTATCATGAGAGAACATCCTTTCTTGAACGGCCAGGCACCGCGTGCTCGTGCGAGTGAAATTATATTTTTATTCATTTTAATCGTTTCATCGAATGAGCCATTTTAGTACAGCAAACGATCCATAAAAAACTTTGTCTAGCATTTATTGCTTTAAAAAATATTCAATTCCTTATTTATTTCATTTCACAGAATCAAGTGCTCAAAATGACATTTTTCTTGGTTTTATTTGCTGCAGTCATTAACTTATCCTTTTAAATCAGAGCTTTTGTAAATTCGATGGCAACACATTATTAAAAGCTGATTTTTTGAGATGCTCGGGTAGATAATTAAATTTTTATTTTCCGTCTACGGAATTTTGTTGACGCCCCAAACCTCATTCTCAAATTAACATCATGTTCGGACAGGATAAAAAAGTTTTCTTTTGTGTATAAAATCTAGTTTTTTTCAAGAAAGACACTTATACAGATAAACTTAAAAAGAAAATATCTGGAATATAAAGATATTAATAAAAATAAATAAAAATAGAGCGACTAAAATCGTAGACTCAACATAAAGAGGCATTCATAGTATTTTGACCACCATTCTATACTCCCCACAAACTTCGGAGCGAAAGCTGAGTACACTTATTTCAAAAATTAGTTACATTTTTTTATTAAGAACAAATTTTCATCTATAAGTGTTCTTAGAACCTGGAATCACAATTATTCATTAAATTAATATATCATTAAAAACTGTAATTAAATCTTTCAGACATTCCATTAATATCAATCATAGTTTTATCAAAGCGTTATAAATACGCCGAAAGATTTTTAAAATTATGTTAAATCTTTTATACTATTTGAAATTTATCTTCGTTCACTACTGTTTTTTTCTAACTTAAATATTCAAAAAAAAGATAGAAATTCGGACATTTTATGTTTTTCTCATTTCAAATCGGTACTAGAATAGGATTAAACCAAGTTTCATTCTCTAGACGTACGCTTTTTGAAGTTCCAAAATCTCATTTTTTTCACCGAGTGCTCTCTGAAACCCCAAAGTTTGCCAGAAGTATCTCTAGAATTTTCATCTTATAAAATGTATTTCAGCTTTGCAGGGAAATAAATTATACAGAGACGTCTAATCCGAATTATAACGAGAAAAAATCCCTGGAAATGAAAATACTACTTTTTTTTTCGTGTCTCAACTAAAACTGGATTAGACCGGTTCAGCACGAAAAAAAGAAAGAGCGTGCTACTCTTCTTTGGCTTAAAGTAAATAAAATTTGAATAAATAAAATATGTTGACTTTCCAAACGAAGAACCAACGAATATTTTTAAAATTCAAACTTTTTCGTAATATTCGAGTTAACGTGGCAAGATTTTGAAAAAAAAAATAATTTACCGTTTAAAAAAATTTAAGAAAACATAAGGTTCGACATGTGATGTTAAGACAAAAACAGAATAAATTAAGAAAAGCTGTAAAACATTTTTTTATGCAAACAAGATTTTTTCTTTAGAAAATAATACATGAAATTTTCTTCCTGCTATGTTTGAAAAACATAGAATTTTATTATGGCAGAAAAAGCTTGTGGTTTTTTTTAATTAACAGGATATTTAAGCTAGACATATTCTTTTATGAGTTTTTAAATTTTTTGAAGAAGAATATTTCTTGAAACTAAATTTAAGCGATGTGATATAATCCATATCGAAAATAACGCGAGATTTGTTTCTTGTAATTTGTTTCTCTTTTTTTAAATACAGATTTCTCTTTTATTTATATTTTTTTTCTTTTAATGTATTTTTTTCAAATTTTTTTATACGAAATATTGAAAATGAAAATATTGTAATCCCAAATCTAGGTATTTAATCTAAATTTCAATTCTTACCTAAAATTCTGATAATAGGTTTGCACGTTATATTTCTTCTGTGTTGTTTTTTATGTTTATAGAGTTTCCATGGCGACAGATAGAATATCACAAATATACAAAAAATTTATAAGGATTTTGGTTGAGTTTCAGAATACTTTTGCAAATTTTGATTAATATTACATACAAATTTTGTCACTCTAGTATTTCCTGATAGACAGACATAATTTCAAAAATGTGTTTTTGAACTTACATAACATAAAGCCATCCTGTGCCTCTGGTGCCTGTAACATAACATAACGCCATCCTGTGCCTCTGGTGCCTGTAACACTAAGTTATCTTATCAGTTGGATGAGCACAAGATGGAAGAAAGGAAAAAAAATCAAAAATTGTTAAAAGAAAGAAAGAGACGGTACAGCTTTCAAGGATTTCCAGAGAGAATTCCATCGGTGTCAAATCCTACACGAATCTATTCAATATTTTTACTGATGTAATAATTGGATGGAAGGGACAAGAATACTGAAACAAATGGTGAATATAGTTTGAATTTACAGGAAAATGAGATTAGTTACTGAAAGAGAAAAAAAATGATAAATTACATTGTGAACGTCTGTATGGCATGCCCCATTACCGACATACCTATACAGATTCCATCTAGCCAACTCTCCTTGCTGTAGCTGTGGGAAAATAGGATCTCCAATTAACTATGCCACAGATTGCCTACTCACTCTCTCTTGGCACATGAGAAAGCCTGAAAGAAGTCTCGAAAAAGAATAGTATAGGAGAGTTGCATCGAATGCACTTTCATGTTGCAAGATCCGCTCCATAGTAAACCATATTCATAAATACCAAGACATCTTCGAGACCTACAACAGTTGAGACCAGAATTCCCCTTGTGAAAATCAACCGAAATAATAACTTAAAAAGTCCCTCAAAAGTGCAGATCTCGTGATGGAAATCAAGACCCCAGGACCCAGATAGACGCTACGTATTTCTTACTCTATAGTGATTGTTTATTTACCATACATATGTTCACAATTTAATTTGTTTATTTTCACCCCTTTTCAGTTGGTAATCTAATTCCCCTGTAAGTTCAACCCATAACCATCATTTGTTTCAGTATTCTTGTCCCCTCTATCCAGTTATCACTTCAGCAAAAAATTGAACAGATTCGTGTGAGATTTGACACCGATGGCATTTTCTCTGGAAATCCCTGAATGCTGAATCGTGTCTCTCTCTCTTTTGTTTCTTTAACAAATTTTACCTTTCTTCTTCTTCTTTTTTTTCTCTTTATCCCATCTTGTGCTCATCCAACTGGTTAGATAGCGTTATATGCACCGGGGGCACAGGATGGAGTTATGTAAGTTATGTATGACATGTACAAGCACATAAACAAATATTATAGAGTCTGAAATCTGTAGTGTCTCGTCTAGGTCCTGAGGATCTGATTTCCTTTGCGAAAACTGCAATTACGAAGCTATAATTTCGGCTGACTTTGACAAAACACGAGACTGAATTTTATGACGTCTAAGTAATTTTTCTTTGCACACTTCGTTTGCAAGGTATTAAGAGAAAAACTACCGGGTGATTTAAAAATCCGTTAAAATTTAAAAATTCAATAATTTAAGAAATAATGTAAGTAGAGAAGTAAAAATTAACACACATGCTTCAAATGACACGTAGTTTTATTGAAGCTAAAAAAACAGTACAAAAAATTGGGGAAGATTACGACTGTTTTCCGGCTTGTTGTAGATTGACGAAACCCATTTCACACTCTGAGAGTCTGCTAATTCTCAAAACTTTTATCGAAAATATAGAATTGTATAATTGTTGTTAACTTTGAGGTTACTTGATGTTGCATGTCTACCGTGATCGTTCGACCTCATTAGGAATGTTAAAACACAATATTCTACGACAATTTTTCACTACACACAGATAATGCTGCACAGTTCTATTTGCAGAATTGTTCCTTGATTACAGTCATTGTTGGCGAATGACGACCAACATGTTGAACATTTATTATAAAGAACATTGTCTTTACCGAATATCAATGTTATGTTAATTATTATCATGTCAGAACATGATATTGTTTTGGAAATGAGGTTTTCTGACGTCAACAAAAATCCGTAGGCGAAAAATATAAATTTTACTATCAGCACGATTATCTCAAAAAATCACTTTTTAATAACGTGTCACTATCCGATTCACAAAGGTCCATATTAAAAAAATAATTTAATTACTGCAGCAAATAAAACCTAGAAAAATGTCATTTTGAGTACGTGATTATACGAAATGAAATAAATAGGAAATGTGATATTTTTTTTAACAACCAATGAGAGACAACTTTTTTTGGATCATTTGCAATACCAAAGTGACTCATTCAATGAAACGATTAAAATGTATAAAAATATAATTTAACACGCACGAGCACTTGGCCGTTCAAGAGGTGATGTTCTGACATGATGCATTGATATATGTATTGGATATTTCCTTTTAATCTTTTTTGCTTTTAATATCATATGAAGAGCCGTCTTTTGAACCTTTTCTGTACTATTTTTGGTTTCAATAAAACTCCATATCATCTCGAACATATGTGTCAATATTTACCCCTTTAACTATATTATTCTGCAAATATTATTGAATTTTTAAATGTTAACGGATTTTCGAATCCTCCGGCACTTATCTATTCTTCGATTGCAACAAAAGAAAATAATTTTATAAAAAAATAAGTTGACTATGAAAGTTGGGAGATATTATTTTATTTATTTATTATCTTTCAATAAGACTAATGAAAATTATACAACAGTTTTCGGCCGGCGTCGTGGCTTAGAGGTAGCGAATTTTTCCCGTGATCTGGGAGTCCCTGGTTTCAGTCCCGGTTCGGGCAGGTTTGTTCTTCTGTATTCTATCTGTGAGATGTGTAAATGTGCCCCCCCATTTGAAAAGGGGCTGTGCAAGCAGATGTGGCGTCTAAAGTAGCTAAGTCATACTCTTGGCCCTAGTTGGCGCTACTAATAAACAAGAGACGTTCATTTAGCTTAATAATTACTGCCAGTAGCTTAAATCAGTGAGCTTGTCCATGGCAAGTGACATTAGTAACAGCAACAACAAATATTAAACAAAAGTTTAACAAAGCATATGAAATCATGCGAAGCAGTTTTTCTAATTAAACAGAAATAATTAATAATTTCAATCTAATGCGAAACAGTTTTTCAATTCATTGTCTTAGGAGAAACAGTCCATGCCATTAAGTAATTACTGGCGAACTAGTAGTATTAGTTTGTTGATTTTAGAGAAACAATGTAATTTTGTTATTAAATTATTTATCTCAATGGAATAATTCAGTTCCGATTTACAAGCTTTTATATTTTGCCTTTTCAGAAATCAATTTTATATTTGTTTTGTTTACACATTTTTTATTGAACATTTAGAGAAATCCCCGTGCCCCACTAAGTATCATCCGGGGCATATAGAAGTAGACAATACATTGCATGAAGGCATCACTCACAGAACAGCTACTCAAGCATCACAATAGCTTACATTGCCTCTTTTTATATGGGAGCACATTTAAACATAACTCAGATAGAATAGAAAAAGAACAACCTCGCCCGAACCGGGAATCGAACCCAGAACACCCAGATCGCGGGGAAGACACGCTACCCCTGTGGCATGACGCCAGCTATTTGCGCATTCCATTATATTTTTACACTCCTTGACAACGAATGTATTTCGAAAATGATATAAAAGCCACATTTTATTTAATATACTGGAGATTCTTTTCATAAGTGTGGGAATTATAATTGACTTTTGATTCATTAATTTTTCTAATAAATGGAATTATTACGGAAAAAATGATTCTACGTTATATTTTGATAGATGAAGTACAAACAAAAAAAGAAATGAATTCAACACCTTGTAAAGAGAGGGTGGAAAAATTTTGTATTCTGTCTCCAATGAAAAACCTTATTGAAAAATACAATTAAAATATTTATAAAATTTAAAGAAAGAATTATCCTTAAATTACACAATAAAATTGATATGAATAAAAAAAATTGATATCAATACTACAAATCAAAGATGATATGATTTTTTAAGAATCTAATCCAGCATAAAAATATATTTTTTGTTATTAATATATGATATAAAGTTACAAAAGAAAAAAACTTTAAAATATCGATATTTTTGTCAAATTAATTAAAATTCTAAAAACTCCTTTTTAGTATGACCTTGTACCAAAGGAATCAACGATGTCCTTTACTTTAAATACTCTGGTAGTTTTAGCGCATAAATCTGAATTTTCTAATATATTTAAAGTTATAAATATCATCATTTTAAAGTAATTGAAAATAACTTTCTTGAGATAATCTCAAGAAATGTCAAAACTTTACATATTTACTGGAAAAAATCTTCTGTTTTATTAGTATATGATACTGAATTAGTGAAGAAAACACTTTAAAATATCGACATTTTTAGGTAACACTAATTAAAATTCTGAAAATTTCTTTTTAGTATGACTTTGTACTTAAAAGAAGCAGCAACACTTTTTACGTCCAACAGCCTGGTTGTTTCAGAACATAAATTTGAATCTTCTAATATATTCCAAGTTATATACGTAATCTTTTAAAAGCAGTTGGAGGACTAATTTTCTTGAGATAATCTCAAGAAATGTCCTAGTTTACCAGACTACTAACAATGGATTTAGGAAAAAATTTCTTTAGAATTAGACAGATTATCATCATTATTTCTATTTATTTATTTTTGAATGGAATACACTTATTGAAAATTGTTTCTAAGAATAATGCACCAAATGAAAGTGTCAATCCAACAATCAACAGCATAAATCCTCCAAACAAATCAGAGATAGAAAGAGAATAATCGATATTTAATGCCTTTGATGTCTTAGAAATTCTTAAAAAGTATTGCAGTGAACTATCTTGGAGAAGTTTATTATAGATCTCTGCAGCAGATGATCTCAGAATTATAGAATTCTGCTTTGACGGACAACAGAAGCTCTTCCTATATGGAAATGCCTTCGGAAAGACATAAATTGCATCTCTAGACTTAGATTATAATCATCATTTCTATTTATTTATTTTTGAATGGAATGCACTTATTGAAAATTGTTTCTAAGAATAATGCACCAAATGAAAGTGTCAAGCCTAAAATCAACAGCATAAATCCTCCAAACAAATCAGAGATCGAAAGAGAATAATTAATCTTTAATTCCTTTGATGTCTTAGAAGTTTTTAAAAAATATTGTAGTGAACTGTCTTGGAGAAATTTTTCATAGATCCCTGCAGCAGATAATCTCAGAATTATAGAATCCAGCTTTGATGGACAGCAGAAATTTTCCCCATATGCAAATGCCATGGTAGAAACATAAAGTGCATCTTCTGATATATACAAATCCTCACGATTACCATACAGCAATCTCAAAGCATCTCTGGTCGCTACTAAGGCAGAGTGAGATTTGATATTTAAATGAGTACTATGTTTGGAAGAATCAACAAACCACTTGTTGCGCTGAACTATCTCACCAAGAATTTTCAGATCCTCGTCTTCCGAATTTTTAAGAAATGGCAAACTGAAATTGTAGAAAGTCGCCTTGTGAGTGCCTCTTTGAACAGCTTGGGATAGATCTTTAAAAGTCAATATCATGACGTCTTTTACAGGCTGGATTAGAAAAGATAACATTGTTGCAGAAATGCTGAAGGACATCAGAGTAGCAAACAGCAACCATGTTGCCAGCAAAACTTTATATTTCACAGAATTATCAACTGGCATTGAAATTTGGCGACAAAAATTGGCGAAGAGTTTGAAGAATATTTTCGGTACGGAATAATTTCTTTTGAGAAATTTCGAAAACAAAATCGACATTATGGTGAGAGTCATAAGGATAGCTATCCATGACGGTTCATCAAAAATATATATAAAAGAAAGTACCGATTTGATATCTCCTGGTTTAGCTGCCACAAATGTGCAAACATCAGTGGTATACACGGTGCTGAAATCCACCACTTTGGTTCTTTCTTCGGTTACAGTCAAATATGAGAAAGCCAAATCAGCTTCTCCTCTTTGCACCATACCTACCATACCATTCCAAGATCCATTGGGCAGCAACTCTCCGTATTGATTATCTTTTGGCAATACGATATTGTAATCAACTGATAAAGAATCAAGGACCACCTGCAGAAATTTTCCTTCGAATTCACCGAGTTCTTGAATTCCATTTTCAGCGATATTAACGGACAAGACATGTGACAATGGAAGAACAACAACTGTTGCTTTCGAAGGGCATATCATTTTCTTTTAGTTATGTTATCTTTGAAAAACTGCGGTTCTTGGAGCAATGAATAAAACGATTTTTTAACGAAATGCCGTCTGTTTTTATAGATAGCTTCTTACTACCATGATATTTCAAAATATAAAACTATCCAAATTTAAATTATGATTTGCGAATTCCGTTTTCGAAGCTGATCTGTAGAAGTAGAAAAATTATTCAATGATAGCTGTTTGCCTTCATACTCTTTTGGAAATTGTATTGTAGACGAAATGATAACAATAATAGTTAAGAAGAAATAAACTGCATACTGTTTTCGCGCAATAACTTTCTGTCTAATCGTTTTACCAATATTTTAGTTTTTTTTAATAATTATAATTTTAAGTCATTTTGTAACAGAAACATAGCGTACTTTTTTAGTTCTTTCGTCTTCTTGTAATCAATCTAAAGCTGTATAAAGCAACAATAGAATCCATTTGTTTTATGCAAATCATTTCGAGGAAATTGAATTGGCAAACAACACGAAAGGGAAATTGCTAGTTGTTCACCATATAAGTCCTCTACATATCAATTAGAGGATAATATTTCGAATGTTCGGAGCTAAATTACACTATTTTGAAGCAATAACTATTTTTACAACTATTTTGAAGAACACATGTATATAATTTGAAAGATACAATATTACATATAGTATATTTAAAAATTGTACAATAATAACATTAATTTTATTGCAATTATGGATTCCATTCATTGAAGCTTGCACATACTTCTATACTTGAAATAAGAGATAAAATGATTACTTAAAGTAATAAACATTTTTTATATGAGATGTTTTTGTAAAAGTGAATCCATAATCTGAAATAAATATTACGTTTGGGATGTAATTGAAATGATTACTATTTTTTCGACATTTTTGAAACTTTCTGATCGTAAATATGCTATTTTCAAAATCGAATGGGTGTTCTTCCCAAACTGCATAACACATTTTATAATGCATACAATTGCGAATGTTTTTAAATCAGATTGAATGAAAATATTCGATGGATATTTAATTATTACATTTACTGACCTGATGTTGCCCTTATTTTCTATTGAATATTATATTCACAACTTCAAATATTGCGTTTATTTAGACATTCCTCTCCCCTTCATATAATAAGATTTGTCAAAGATAATTTGTAAGACTTTTTAGTGTTGATTTTCAATAATTAAATCTTAAATTTTTTTTAATGTTTAATTTTTTAATTACTTCATATTTTTTAGAGACAAGATATTTGAGCATTATATTTACAATACTAATCTGTCATGCCAAAAAATTTCGATGAAATCTTAAGTAACAACAATAAAAAATGTTTGGTAGAATGCTAGTTACCGCCAATATGTTTTCATTTGCACTAGAGAAAAGACCTTGTTCCCCTCTATCCACATAAAATTGAGGCCATAAATTACCAAATTTGCCAACAAGTCGCCAAATGGTTGCCAAATTTATCACTAAGTCGGGGGGAGGGAGGAATTGATCCGACGTATGATCAGCATCCAATAAAGTTGTTTGCAAGACTGTTTTTGTTACGATAAAAATAATTTTACTGAGATACAACATGACTAATTCGTAATGATATCTCCATCTTTAGTGCGAATAATTTTTTTTACTGAATATATTGAGCTGTTTTAAGTAAACTTTTTTTACATAATTGCTTGAATTGAGATTAATATACTCGTATCCAAAAATAAAATTCGCATTTTGAATCTTTTTTTTCTGTCTAATAAAAACTAAAATGTAATAGAAAACTATAATTGCAGATCAAGATTTATAGTATATTTAAGTCATTACGCTTTTGTATTATAGCGTTTAGATATCTCAAAAACTTAAGATTGAGTTATGTGAACTGTCATTAACTTATATCTTTGATTGACAGATGATCAACTTTTTTTCGGACTCTATTCAAAATTTAGTACTGATCTACAGTTTAAGTGCTTTACTATTTACCAAATTTTATTCGTTTAACTTTTAATGCTTTGTAGTTTTTGTGTTCCTTTTAACTATTTCGTATCGATTTAAAATTAAATATATGAGTTATAAATAAGGACTAATTCATAAAAAAGAATTCTTAAATTTCTTTTTCTTGTGTTCAATTTGTATTTCTGAATTATTTAAGTCAGATTTGGAGAATTTCCATACTTATTATATTACTCGCAAAATGCAATTTAAACTTGACAAGGAATAATTTTTTGTTGGAAAGAATGCATTAAAATTATGATTAATATCAAGATTTGAAAAAAAATGATGGAAAATTCAATTATGGTAGTTTGTTTTTTTCTCTTTATGTTTTTTATTTGCGTAATTAAACAGGAAGTTCCAAAGTATTTTTGATGGATATTCGCTAATAAATATGCTTAAAAAATCGTTTGGTCATATTTTTAAAGATAAAATTCCAATTATGAACTTTATTTACGTAGTTTGTGAGGTAATACGAAAACCAATTAGGTTAACTTTCATAAATTCTTTTAGGTTTATAATGAAATTTAATGCCTTTATGTTCTTTTGAAAGTTGCTGCGGAATTTTCGTGCTTTTGAGAAATTGAATTAATTAGGTTTTTTTCCACATCAGTTGCATCCATCACAATATTATCTAAGAATAATTTAATTTTTCCGAATTTTGTTGAAGCATTTAATTAGCAAATGTGGAATGAAATTAATTTGTGGAATTCTTAATATATTGGTTTGGATTAGAAATTATTAAAAGCTTTGAATGACTTTTCTGGGATTATAATAACTCTAAAACTTATTTTGATAAACTGCTTGATTTTTAATTCATCTTTTAGAATTAAATGGCTTTTAATAGTTTAGGTTTTCTATATATTTTTTTGTTTTTTGAAAAATTATACAATTTTTCATGCTATATATCCTTTATGTAATATTTAATAAATTTTGATTTCAATAGAATATTTCATAAGATAACACCATGATAGTCAATTTAAAATCTGTATTATGTCTGCCAATAAACTGAGTGATTCAAAAATCATTTCAACCTTTCGAGAGGCTATGGTGTTGAATTCACATACATCAGATTTTGTAAGCAGTTATTTCTAGAATAATGTATTTTCTCTAAAAAGAATAGTTTGAAGATTCTAATCAAAAATTAAGCAACATAATAACAGTTTCTCATTAGCATTGGTGCATATAATTATACAACAACTGTTTGTACACTACATTAAGACTAAATGAATAAATAAATTTAAATCTTCTATCGTAAATTTCAAGCTATAATATTAGAACATTATTATTTTTTAAGTAATTATTTATCTTAATTAATTTAAGTCATTAACCAATTTAAACCGGTTTGAAATAATAATCAAATTAAATATCACTCCTTAAATCATAAATTAATTCATTTTTTTCTAGTTTATAACAGACTATATGCAGGTCGCCTAATTTTGTATTAGTTTTCAGCCCTTAATATGCAAAGGAGATTGTCAACAGCTGTTTCTTGAACATTGTTCAAGTTTGAAAAAATCTGATCTCTTCCATATATATTCCATTAATATTTTTTTTACCGTTTAACAAGTATTTTAAATTTAACAAGTGTTTCATACATGATCTAATGTTAAACAATCCATATATGGGCAGTTTCTAATCAATAAAGGGCAGTGTAAATGCCAACGTGCACTTTCCTGTGAGAAAAAGTATAAAGAGGGCAACCTATGTCTTCCAAAAAACATCATAAAAATTATTAAATCAAAATACATGCAGCTATACGATCAAATTAATTAAAAAAATGCTTGCACGGTAAGACTCAAAGTACTAATGAAAGCTTCAATAATCTTTTGTGGACGATTCTTCCAAAAGGTATATTTGAGGAGCTCCAGACCTTACACTTAGGAGCTTCAATATCAATATTAATTTATAATCATGGATTTTATGATCTGAATAATTTTTTCTGAATTAGTATTAACTCCCGGGAATTATACACTGATAGACTTTCTTTCTCTTCATAAAGAAAGAATCGTCACGTCAAAAAAGAAGTCGTTAAGTGGCCCAAAAGTTGCCAGAAAAAAAATAAAAACTATGAAAAAGAAGAAAACAGATAAAATCGTTAACAAAGATGTATTCTATAAATGTGGTGTATATTAAAAATAGATAAATAAAGATATTTCTCATAAAACATAAATAAAATCTTTAAATACATTTATTAAAAATTTTCTTTCTGTAAAATTTTAATACGCAAAACAGGATGTTTAAAATAATTAGGAATATTTTGGCATGACAATTTTTATGCACGTTATTTATAAGGTCCTAAAGGAAATGAACTAGGATTATAGTTCTGAGACAAACAGTTTTTTTTGTTTAGAGATATTTAATGTTGTTTATATGTATGAATCTCTATACTATGTATACGGGAAAGTAAAAAAGATATTTTATATGACAAGCGGAAAAAGGAATAAGTCTTTTCAAAATCCAAGTGGGCTGATGGACTTTTGGTCATGCTGACTTCGGACACTCGGTATGGGGTCCAAGAGAGAAGAATTTCAAGAGTTGTCACATACTTCCAGTTTGATCATTGTCATACTTTCTCTCGTTTGCGATAAGAGATCACGAAATGTCACGATCTCACGTCAAAATAATAAAAGAAAAAAAACTTTTGCCCCCTTTCTTGAAAGAAATAAAAATGTTTTTTTCTTGGAGTTTTATTTTATTTATTTTAAAAAGTAGTAGTAATTTTTAGCTGTGAATATAGCTCAGGATCAACCATCTACGTAATAAGACCAGAGAGCTAAAGCTTTCAGAAACCCTAAATTATTTTTCAAAGAGAAAAATAAAGGAATTCAAAACATTCTGTTACGTTTTTTTTAGCGTAGCGGGTTCGGATTGAATGGACTTTACTTGAGGACAGCAGAAACAAATTTATTTACAGCTATTTACACGATGACTCGATAAAGTAAAATTTCAGATAAAAACTATCCAGCAGTCAACAGTCACTTACAGCGTAAATGCAAGCCCTACGCACGATAAAAACAGACTGCAAAATAGCCATCGTATTGCACAGTAAACAGTAAATCACAGCGAGTTCAATTATACAATGTTAACAACAAACGTAAACACAGCTCACTAAAGTAATCCGCTAGTCCAGCGAGATGCTTTTCTTCCGAGAGGGATAAAACTAACTGACTGACTCCGGCTACTCGTCCCTTATATAGCCGAGGAAGCGCGTACACCGAAGCTTCTCAAAACACCGCGCGCGATACAGCTAGACTATTCTTTTTGTAAAACCAACCTAGCTGGCGCAAAGCTCCTCGCCAAACGTCGCCATCTTTGGCGAGTTTTCGTGGCGCTCGCCCGCTTGCAACAATATAGATAAGGAACAACCATCTTTGCAATAGGACCTGAAAGCTAAAAAGCTTTCAGAAAACCTTAAATTACTTTTCAAAGATTAAAATAAAGAAATTCAAAATAAACATACAATAAATTTGAGGAAAAATGTATTTATTTAAATACATTTATTTCATGTTGAAAAACTTTTGCGAGATACTATACATAGCTGTTTTTTAATCAGCAGCTTGTTGCTTGTCTTATGTGATGATCATATACACTTCAGGCGAATTTTTTTCCTTTTAATTTTTGAACTCGAACAACGGAATTTGCTGGATTATAAAAAGGCTTCTACTGCTTCAATGCCGGATTATTGAGAGTAAGTAGTGTAAATTTAATTCCGAATAAGTTCGTAAGCATTTTCTTCTTAACTTTTTTTGCGTAAGTAGTAAAGAGAAATATAGTAATCGTCAAAAAACTCAAACTCTAAAATTTGACAAATTTCCATGTTTTAGGTTGTTTGAAATTCGAAAAACGAATTTTTATAAAATATCTGTCTATTTGTCTGTGACAAAGATAACTCAAAAACTCTTGGAGTTAGACTTCTGAAATTTAGTATGAGGTCTTTATACTAAGTTTGAAGTTCTCTATCAAACCTTCAGTAAAATTAATTTAGAAGAAGTTCGTTTATGTAAATATAAGTTAACACGTTAATTTACAAAAACATAGGTAGTTCGATATTTGAAATTCGGTACATAAGTTTAACATCCATAATGTATACGCCTGTCAAACTTTGAGCTAAAAGTTGAGCCTTAAGCCATCACTGGTTTGTACTTTGATCTTTAATCCCTACAAACTTACATTAGAGCAGCCGGATTTCCTCTCTACAGATTATATTCAAAATTTGATAAATATCAACAAATTTGTGTGAAGATCGTATACGAAATTTAGTTCAAGAGTTTTTGATTTATCTTTGTAATACACAGATAGGCAGATTTTTTCCAAAAATAGTTTTTCGAATTCATGGAGGTCTAAAATGGGAAAATTATTCAAAGTATTTCGAATTTTTTAACGATTATTATTATTATTTCTATACTACATATACCACATAGTAAATATAGTGCAAGTACGAACAATATTGTTACAAGCGGGCGAGCGCCACGGAAACTCGCCAAAAATGGCAACGTTTGGCGAGGAGCTTCGCGCCAGCTTGATTGGTTTGGCGAAAGGAATAGTGTAGTAGCCGCTGGATCGCGCACTTTGTTTTGAGAAGTTTCGCGTGTTTCGGGTCACGCGCTTCCTCGGCTATATAAGGGACGAGTAGCAGGAGTGAGTGAGTTAATTTTTTCCCTCTCGGAAGAGAAGCGTCTCGCTGGACTAGCGGATTAGTGAGCTGTGTTTGCGTTTGTTGTTAACGTTGTATTATTGAGCTCGCTCCGATTTACTGTTGCTGTGCTATACGATAGCTGTTTTGCAGTCTGTGTTTGACTTGAATTTACGCTGTAATTGACTGATTATTGCTGGATTATTTTTATTTGAAATTTTTACTTTATGAATTATCCGGTAAATAATTGTAAATAGCTGTAAATAAATTTGTTTGTGCTGTCCTCAAGTAAAGTCCATTCAATCCGAACCCACTACGCTGAAAACGTAAAAATATATAAGTGAACTGTTAAGGAATAATTGTCAATGGATAAAAATTTATGAATATTTTAAGTGGTTATTTTTTTTAATAAAATTATAGATAGACCTGAATTAAGCATTCTTCTTCTTTTGTATTATAAAAATATAGTTGACTTTACATTATTCAATTATTTTGATCAATCGTTCAGGGTTATCAATGCAATGTTGTAGATTAATGTGATCTCTTAAGGCCTAAGGAGATGGCATTAAGCAGCACTCTATAAGCACTTCACAAAAGATATATGAATTCTGGCAGACGAGTTTTTTTTGCCTATCCCCTCACAGGGATCAATGGAACACTGGTCTACGGTGCATCCCAGGCTAAAACTACCACTTAAGAAAGAGCTGTTTTCCCTCCTTGGGGTTCAAAAGATTGTGCTTTATAGGCAATTCGAAAAAAAGATTTTTCATTCTCTCGTATGTTTGAAGTGTTTCTTCGGGCTTTCTTCTTGCTTTTATTGAAGAAAGGGGGTGGGGGCAAATGCTTTTCAGCTGGATTTACAGCAAAGATGTTGGATGAAGTGAGGATTCATAATACCTAGAGTGAATGTACATCAAACAATGGACTGAGAGGGAGAAAAAGATTTAAAATATCTGTGGGAATCAGTTTTTTTAAAATTTTTCTTTGTTGGGTTAATGGATGCCCGAAAGTTTTATTACAAATTTCTTATTCCGGTTGGTGATATAGAGCTTTTGATTCCATTTTTTCCCGTACTGTAAGAAATCCTCTAAAGATTAGTTTTTTACAGAGTGGGATGGTAAAATGAAGTATTTGAAAAGATTTTTGAAGCTCCAATGTATGTGTTGAGAACATTTGTTAAAATCAGTTTTTCGCTCTTTCAAAATTTCGAATGATTTCCCAGAGCTTGATAAATGGAGCAAAATGACGAAACAAAAATTTAAATGGATATGTTTATTTTGTCTTCATAAAAATAGCATACTTAGATCTTCCAGCATCTGTGACAACATAACTTTGAATCATAATTTAGTGAGTTTCTATGAGAACTGTATCTAGAAAAAAATTCACTATCATAAGTTTCAAGTTATCAAGATTGAACAAATTTTTTTAAAGTGATTTAGTACTAATCAAATGGGAAAGGGAAAGTTGCTAAGTTCACGCATGATTCATATTTCACAATTCCTAATAATTAGAAAAGCGATGTTTTTGACCATTTCAAAATTAACCGAGTCGAGTCTAGAAAGTTATACTCTCAGAAGCTAGTGCACGCCTATTCCCGTTGTATAGCGGACACGCACACACACATGCACACGCACACACACACACACACACACACACACACACACACACACACACACACGCACAAAATGGTTTTGAATGATCACGTAGCTTCAAGTTGTAAATTATTTTGAAGATAAAATCGATAGATAACCAATTTTCTGCTCATGCATTTTATAGTTTCCAAAAGTTCAAAAAAATATATGTTATGGTCTGACGTGATAATAATTGCGCCTTGTGCCTCATGCTTGTCTACGGACATAAATTAATCCTGAAGATTTACAAAAAATTTTTTGTAAGAAAACTATTTATTTACTGATAAAGTTCGAAAAAAACTCCATGAAACTGAAGTAAGAAAATTTAAAACATGATACAAAGTTCTAACGAAAATATACACTGAAATTGATTTTTTTAACTCCTAAGTTAAAGAAAAGAAACGCCTCTTCGAATTATAAATAGAAAAAATAATCCGAGAATAAATAAACGATGCAGTTTCTTGAGTACAAACAAACTTCATTAGGAAATACATAAAAATATTAAATAAACAATTATATAAATGACTGAAAATCTTTTGCATAGTTAGAATTCTTTGAACCGAAAGAATTTAAATTCAATCTTAATATAAAATTCATTAATTTATCCCCCCCGAGACTTTTAAAAAAATATAAACACACTTTCTTCAAGTTTTAGCGTCAAATTTACAGGAAAAATATTTCAAAACAAAGCGTCATGAAAAATAAGACACTATTCTCTAAAAAAAGTTATCTTTTTTTTTCTGTCTATATGATATATTCTGAAATTTTGCATTTTTTTGAAGAAGATATTTTATTTAGAAAGATTCTCCCGCCAAAAGATATTTTCTAACTCAGGAATGATTGAACACGTTTTATGTGATACATTGTATTATTTTTGGTGAAACAATTTTTACACAAAATATATGTGTTTAAATGATAAATAAAAAACTCTCTTCTGTATTATTTATTAAATATTTTTAACTTATAATTTTTTTATTATATTGTATTTATAAATATTTTTTGTCATTATAGATATGTTAAAATCGATTGCAGTCCATAAAAATCCGTAAATACAGATTGTTTAGATTCACAGAACTGGAAATGTTGATTTATAAACTGAAAAAAATATAATGTAGATATCAATTGCAATGACAATGTTTCGACCTATTGAGGAAGAAATTTGAACTTTAGAGTCAATAAAGAAAGATTATTTATTCTCATAATTGAAAATGAGTGCAAACTTCTTACTTAAAACATTTTCTTGAGAAAATGCTGAAACGTATTTGATAAATTTTCCAACGAATATTTAAAATTTTTTCCCATTTTTTTTAACTTGATGAATATTGAGGGAATTGATTACTTTAAAATTTATTAATAAACGGAAATCTTATCTATTTGAAAGAGATCTATATCAAAATCTCTCTTTCTGATCAGATTGATATTTAAATGTAAATTTGTGCAAAAAGCAGATTTTAATCCTCCGTCTTAAAAAGAAAAGGGATTTGTTGTTCACTTTTGTTTTTACTTTCTGGTATACGATGTATACATAATGTATTGTAATCTTCAATAAATTCGAACTCGAGATTTCGAGTATTCTTCTCGTTTCAAGCCTTTCTTAGTTCAAAATACATATTTTTGAAAAATGTCTGTCTATATGTAACAAATGTAATTCAAGGACGCTCTGAGATAGATAGATGAAATTTGGAATACAGTTTTTTGGCCAAATTTGTAATCACTCGCTCCCTTGAAAATACACTCCCTCATTCACTCTCTATCTCACACAGACACATGCTCACTCATTCTCTCTCTCATATATGCTCACTATCTTTCTCACTCATACTTATTCACTCTCTTTCTCTCACACATACTCATTCACTCTCTCTCACATATACTCACTCTGTCTCTCACACATACTCACTTAATCTATTTCTCATAATACTCATTCACTGTCTCTCTCACATATACTCACTCTCTCACTCTGTCTCTCACA
>JAOUZG010044841.1:1839692-1852114 GCA_026289955.1 Argiope argentata
ATTAATATGTTTTTTTTCATTTGAGTTATTTCATTAATATGTTTTTTATTAAATGATTTTTTTCAGTTTTTCTGAAACTTCTTTGGTTTAAAACTTGGTAATAGTTTTTATCGTATGAGAACATGTAGTTTTGTTGGGAATGAGATTTTTTCGTAAATCCAGAGGCGAAAAATAAAAATTTTAATCCATAGGTGAAATTAAAAATTTTATTATCTGCACAACCATCTAAAAAAACAGCTTTTAAAAACGCTTTGCCATCGAATTTACAAAAACTTCGATTTAAAAAAATAAGTTAATGATTGCAGCAAATAAAACTTAGAAAAATGTCATTTTGAGCACTTGATTATATGAAATGAAATAAATAGGAAATGGGATCTTTTTTTAAACAATAAATGCGAGACAAAGTTTTTTTGGATCGTTTGCAATACCAAAGTGACTCATTCAATGAAACGATTGAAATGAATAAAAATATAATTTAACTCGCCCGAGCACGTGGTGCTTGGCCGTTCAAGAAATGATGTTCAGAAATGGTACATTGAAATATGCATAAAAAATTTCATTTTAATCTTTTTTTTAATTTTTTGCTACACTTTTTGTAACATCTTCACAAAGTTTAAAATTTTTCTTATTCTACAGTGCCACATATCGGTGGTAAAGTTAACTAATTTTGCAACTGTGTGGGATAAAATATTCTATCGCAATTTTATTTTTTCATTGAATTTTAAAATCTATCAATAATCTTTTGAGATATTCTATATTTTATTCACGAATTTACTATAGTAAAATCAAATATAACTTTTAATGCCAGAAAATATCCAAGAGTCCAACCATGTGTGAAAATAAATTCTAATACATTGAAAACGAATTTTTCATTTTAGTTTAGAACTGTAGTACCTGAATGTTATACAGAACTAAACATTCCCTTCCGAATTCTCTTAAAATACAACTTGTCGAAATCTATATCCCACTCAAATTTATCTTAAGGATTTCTATCGAGAGCAGATTTTTCAACCAAGGAGAGAGACTAACGAAATCATACCAACTAGATAGTGAGATTTAGATTGCTGGATTTCTCTGAACCAAATAAAATTCATGGAAACATGAGGATAACAATTCCATCAATGTAGCATCTGGCGACAGGGACCTTGTGCATTGATTGAATCAACACTTCCCGTCTTGTAACGAATAGAATAATCTTTTATTCCCACTTTATTTGGTGACAAATTCGTCCCAGAAGGAAAGGAAAGATGATATTAATTTCCTTGGGAATTCTAATAAGAGATTCCAGAAGAGATGGAATTCCCAGGCCTTAAATTCGAAATTAATCCTCAGAATTCTTAAATTCAAAATTTCTGTTCCAGAATAACCAAGTATTATTGAGTCGTAAACAGGTTATCGGAAAAGATCTGATTCGTCCAAAATATTACTCGAATTTTATCTCCTTTTAATTCTATTTATTGTAAAAAAATATTCAATTGGTGTTGTTCTAAGATATCCATATATCTTTTGTTGACTTTATATATCTTTTTATCATGGCAAAACATGATATTGCTTTAAAAATGAGGTTTTGTGGCGTCATCAAAACTGCGTATGTGAAAAATAAATATTTTATTATCTTAACAAGCTTTAATAACTTGATGCTATCACATTTGAAAAAGCTCTGAAAAAAAAGTTAATGACTACATTAAATAAAACCTAGAAAAATGTCATTTTGAGCACGTGATTATATGAAATGAAATAAATAGGAAATGCGATATTTATTTAAACAATCAATGCGAGAGAAATTTTTTTTGGATCGTTCGCAGTATTAAAGTGACTCATTCAATGAAAAAATTAAAAGGAATAAAAATGTGATTAAACACGCACGAGCATGTGGTGCTTGGCCGTTCAAGAAATGATGTTCTGACATGATACATTGAAATAGGTATAGCAGATTTAATTTTAATCTTTTTTTATTCTTAACGTATGAACTTCAGATGTGAAAAGAACTATACCACAAGGGTTACAAATGTAAGTCAACGCAGTATTGACATTGAAGAAAATAAATATATAATATAAAGGAGAGCAGGTATAAATGCAAAGAAGAATGGGAGAAACAAGAAAATGCAAATACATAGAAAAACAAAACAAAATTGTTCGCACACTAACACAAACATACAGCTAATGATGTATATAATTGGAGAAATTGAAGAAACATAAATAAAATATTCAAAATAAAAATGCAAATATATGTTGGAAAACAAACAGAAACAATGTCTAAATAACACGAGAAAAAATACTATTAATACAAGCATAAATGATGTTATATTTTAAATTTACTTTTTAGAAAAATGATATTTCATTTGCAATATTATTTAACTTATTTTTAATTTGAGATTTTGTTAATTTGATGGCAACATGTTGATAAAAGCAATTTTTTTTCCATGCACGCGTAAAGACCTAGTGCCGGTAAAATTTTATTTTTATTTATTGCTAGCTAAATTGCTAATAAGTAAGGTTAAATTATTTTTTTCAAAAATAATTAAAATTAGAAATTTAATTTGTTGGTTACAACATTTGTGTCGTTAAAAAGATAGCTTTTTGATCTTTTTATCGTTATATTTACATTTGAAATTCAAAATTTTAAGTGAATGTGAGGAATTGAAACTCTGTTACAATTTTTTTTTATTTAGCAGAAATGGCAACGCTGTTGTAATTTCTTATAAATAAAGAATGTTGATTAAAAACATGGTTGTTTGCTTTTTTTTACTAACAATAAACATTTTATCGCGTAGAATTTGGGATTTAAATAATATGAGAGACGTTGGTAATTAGATATTATAAAACAAAAACTTTTTTTGTTTTATATTATCTAATTGCCAACACAAACAAGTTACTAAGAAAATAATGTTTTTAAATATCGTTAAAAAAGAAATGAGAGATGATTTGTTCTGTACAAAAGCAGTAAATGTGGCTATGGAACTTGAAAGAAGTAAGGTATAGCAACAATGGTTGTTATCTCCGAATGACGATAGCAAGTTTTGTTGTTCTTTATTGTACACCGGAACAATTTATTGTAAACTAATTCAACAGCGTCATACTGTAAGTAAAATTGTATAATTCGTATTGTCAGTTTACGATAATGTAATTTTTGTAAAAGAGCCCGATGCCTTAGAAAAATAGTGTAGATACTTAACAGAATTTTTATTCCTTCAGTTTAGATAAAGAAAGAAAATGATAGTTAAATATTATATGAATCAACAATATTTGTTTTCAATCTTCATTTTGCTATGATTGTTAGTAGATATTATATGTAAGGCAATATTTTTTCCATTTATTTCAATTTTTATCATATCAGAACATGATGATTTTTTTGGGATGAGGTTTTAGGCGTCAACTAAAATTCATAGGCGAAAAATAAAAATTTTATTATCTGTACGAGCATCTAAAAAAATCAGATTTTAATAACGCGATGCCATTGCATTTAAAAAAGCTCTGATTTTAAAAAATAAGTTAATGACTACAGCAAATAAAACCTCAAAAAATGTCATTTTGAGCACTTGATTATATGAAATGAAATAAATAGGAAATGGGATTTTTTAAAAATCAATAAATGCGAGGCAAAGTGTTTTGGATCGTTTGCAGTACTAAAGTGACTCATTCAATGAAACCATTAAAATGAATAAAAATATAATTTAACTCGCACGAGCACGTGGTGCTTGGCCGTTCAAGAAATGATGTTCTCACATGATGTATTTAAATATGCATAGCAGATTCCACTTTAATCTTTATATTATATTTGCTCCGTTCCCTTCCTCTTTTAATTAAAGTTTTCATAAGCACAGCAGGAGATAATTTTTCAATTAAAAAAAATTGTGAATCAAATATATTATAGTAAATTTCTTCGAAACGTTGAGACTCAATTTCTGCACGCAATGTTCTTATATAAATATTAAATAAATATTGTATCGTTTCTTGATATTATTTAACAATTCAGAAACAAAAAATATGTAGTTTAATGAATGATTAATTAGTATTAATAAAATTTAGCAATGAATTTATTTCAGCAGCAAATAAAAACTACTTTTATAAAAGTAAATATTCTGTGCCAAAAAAAGTTTTATTTCAATTTATCAAAATACCTTTAATTTTTTGTTTAAAAAATGAATTTATAAAGTACTGCTTAAAGTTTAAGAATAACACTCAATATTGTCAAAAACTCATTATTTTGGTACTCAAAAATGACATAAAATTTCATTAGTTTTTATTTTTTTAAAAACTTACTTTATGCTGATATTGTTTTGCATTAAAAGAGGTACTTACGTATTAGAACGTCGAACTTTGCCGCCAATATCGAAGTCGTCGCCAATGAGTTGCGAAACCGCCAATTATGGCAATCCGGCAATAGTGTAATCCATTTATCTTTATCGCCAAATTTGAATTCGTCACCAATGAGTTATTAAACCGTTGGCGACCATTGGCGAAGACGGTCTAATACGTAAGTACCTTAAAAAAAAGCTATTTTTCGCCAGAAAATGCGTTTTTTTTATTAAGTGTATTCTCAAAGTAAACTCTTAAAACACTCTTTACCAGGAAATTAAGGTTCCGGGAATTCGCGATTTTATAGTCATCAACGAAATGTTTCATTTTTTTACGTGAAAGATTCTTTTGCATAACAATTTTTAATATTAGCATAGAAAGCATGTTCCATGAAGAACCTTTTAAATTTTCATGGCAGAATAAAATAAAACAATTTCAATACAGAACTAAGTGAAAATATTTTGCATGATTTTAGTTTATGTTCTCTGACTAGTGTAACATTTTGAAATTTTTTTTAATGTATTTCATATAAGAAGTTTAAGAACCATTTTACAAATTTCATAAAAGTTATTTTTTTAAAATAATTTTTTACTCGCTACATTTTCATTTATGTCTCACTGGTATAAATATTGTTACAAGTCGGGGGGGGGCACCACGGAAGAGAACCGATGGAGAAAGCGTTGGCGACAGTTGACACGATCTTCACGACATCCGAGTTGATTTAGCGAGGGGAATATTCTGGTGGCAGCTGGATCGTTCTCGGTATTTTCCGAAGCTTCGTGTGCTTCTGGATGTTCGCTCGTTCGGCTATATAAAGAACGGGTTGCCGCAATTTGGGAGAACTCTCGAATGGGTAGTGACTCATTGTATGAGCTGATTATTTTTCTCGATTGTTATTAGTGAGCTGTGTTTACGTTTGCTGTTAGTGTTGTATTATTGAGCTCACTGTGATTGACTGTTTACTGTGCTATACGATATCTGTTTTGCACTCTGTGTTTATTGCGCTGTAAGTGACTGTTGACTGCTGGATTGTGTTTATCTGAAGTTATACTCTCTCAAGTCATCCTGTAAATAGCTGTAAATAAATTTGTTTGTGCTAGCCTCAAGTAAAGTCCATTCAATCCGAACCCGCTAAGTAAAAAAAGTAAACATATTATTGAATTTTGAAATTAATTTTTATGCATTATCATGCTAAACAATCGTATAGAATCAGATTGCAATTATATTAAGCGATTAACTGACAATTAATTTTCGATGTATTAAACCTTTCTAATCAGATAACTCCTATCAGGCCTTTTTCAAAATCTTCATTTTGACTTTTTATTTATTTATTTTTTAATTTTGATTATTAAAAATACCTACAGAGCGTTAAGAGGTTATAGATAGATGTTTATGCAAATTCAACCAAATAATTATATAATCCATCATATGTTTAATAAAATAAAAAAAATCATATCGTAATTGATAAATCAAAAGTTTTCAGACTAAGGCAAAGTAATTTTTTGTAGTGTCTGCGTAACATAAATTTTGAATTTTTAGGACATAAGCAATGAATCATATTTAACTGATTTTCAGAATATATAAAAATGACTTTGTAAGAAAACAGCTTGAAATGTGGAAATATATTGTATAGGTATTGCATTATAAAATTAGATACCCTCATAATAATTAATAAAAAAAGGGCAGAAAATCATTAAATATGGCTCAAGAAACTTAGTATTCATCAGATAAGGCACCATGTGACTTTTGCTATTTCAACAATTGAAAATGAAATTAAATTGATTATTTTGAGGTTGCAGATGTAATAAAATATTCTCGAGAAACACTAAATTAATGATTTTTTAAATTTATTTTAAAGTATTTGGTGAGGGCGGAAACTATTGATAAATATAATTCAATAATTCAAGTTTTAGAGGATTACTTTAAATGAGGTATAATAAATATTGATCAATAAATTAACAAATTTGACTTTATTAAATAATTTTTCATTCCTTTCGATGGCAGTAGCATTTCCGAAAGTCCAAAAAAGTATAAAATTAAATTAAAGATAAAAAATAAATTCATAATAACTTCATTTTATTATATTTGTAAATAAATTATGGGTACTTATATATTATATCGTCTTCGCCAACGATCACCAACGATTTAGTAGCTTTTTGGCGAGAGATTTAAATCTGGCGATAAAGATCAAGGGATTACATCATTCCCGGATTGCCATAATTGTCGGTTTAGCATCTCATTGGCGACGATTTCAAATTTGACGATAAAGTTGAATGGTATGATACCTAAATACCAAATTATGTTCAAAGGACAAAAATGATTTCGTTTGTTATGAATAAATGTTTCTTTAATTTAAACGCGAATTTGATATTAAGAAATAAAAAAAATCTGGGAAAAAACAGTGCAATTTTTGTTATTTGAATTTTATATAAATTCTACATTTTGAATGAATTCTGCATACTGTATAAACATGCAAAATTTAACTATGGAAAACAGAATATCATTTTATTTTTTACATTTCAAATAAAAAATAACTTTTTCATGATATCATATTAAATAAATGGTCACTTTGTTGACCTATAACTATGAAATATGACTCGGTAAATTTTAATTAGTCAGAAAATCAGAGTACCATATACGATCATATAATTACCCCATAACCTTACCTTATAACTTGGAAACTATTCCACAAACAGCCAATTAATTAAATAAAATTCCAAAATAAGCCTTTTATCTTTCTATATAAAAATATTTCAAAGAATCTTTCTGAAATATTATATTATGTAGTATTCATAAATTAAAATGAACTAGATAACATAAAAACCAATACGTTTGAGTAATATTAACATAAATTTTTAAATAAAGAGCAATTTTTAATGATTTTTGAGCAAATTAAATTTTTAGTAATTAAACAAAAAGTTAGTTTCAAAACAACTCAAAAAATTGTTTTCGATTCCTTCCAGATAAAATGTGTTCGTAATAATAGAGCTTTATAGTTGCAAAGAATTAAAAGAATTATCGTTAACAAACAAAACGATACAAAACAAATGTTTTTCTTTTTTGAGGCCAGGTTGGGATTAAGTCTGAGTAAAATCGTTTGTAGATGAAGTTTTTTATGCATTTCACAAAAAGTCAAATAAATTTAGTTTTTTGTTCTAGACGTCCAAATAAAACTTGTTCTAGACACATACTGCATGCTTTTGAAAAGTTTAAGACTAAAAAAATAGAGCGCACATTAAAGTAAAAGGAAGAGTTATCGGAATTGCTTTCCGGAGATGGTATTTTTTTTAGTTAATCCTTCTCTTCAAGTGCAAGACCTGCTTTAGTGGAATAATCACGAATTCGTCTTCGTAAGTGCAAATTTGTTTTTCTTTCACTTCTTTTTCTGCAATTTTGTTTAAAAAAATACTTATTGGATCTCATTGTTTGGAAATTGCTCTCTTTTCATTATCGTTTGGTTGTTTTTAAAAATATGCATAAAGCTAATTTTGGGACAGTTTTTTTTATTTTTATAAATCCTAGATAACATTGGGCAATATAAAATTTAGGACAGGTCAATTTGTTTCAACCAGAATTTATTACCAACGATTTTTTTCCTTCATAATTGTTCTATTTTCAAAAAAGTTAGCAGAAGCATGTCTACTTTGATGTTCCTTACAAAAGATATACGTTTTATTCTAGCAAATATTTAACCAAATGTTGTAACATTAAAGTGTTTTTCAGAATGCCTCTAGTATTAGTATCGAAATTAAGTTTTTGTTATTCCCAAATATTTTAATTTCATATGTTTTCCTCGTAGAAAAGAATTTGACGAAAGGAAACAAAGGGAAGAATGACTAAAAATATTTTTAAAAAATTAGCCAATGTATTTTTTCATGGTCTAAAAATTATATATATAGCTTAGGGGTGAAAGTGTCATTTATAATTCATCCCAATGAATAATTCTGTAAATTGAAGTGCGTAAATTTCAACGAATATAAAAACTTTCTTATGAAAATAAATACTTCATGTAAAATAAGAGAATAGAAAGTACAATCCTTCAACATTGAAGCTTTATGTGTTCCACAGTATATTTTTATAGTTTGTATAATATTTCATTTATTTAAAAATTCCGGAACGAAAATAAAT
Organism: Argiope argentata; assembly: GCA_026289955.1. Taxonomy (NCBI): domain Eukaryota; kingdom Metazoa; phylum Arthropoda; class Arachnida; order Araneae; family Araneidae; genus Argiope; species Argiope argentata. The sequence goes on from JAOUZG010044841.1 coordinate 1,848,120, forward strand.
ACATTACTTTGTAACACTAAAACTAATAATATAACAAGTATTCATAAAAAATTGAGAAAGAAAAATAAAGGGAAATTTGACGAAAGGAAACAAAGGGAAGAATAACTAAAAATATTTTTTAAAAAAATTAGCCAATGTATTTTTTTATGGTCTAAAAATTATATATATAGCTTAGGGGCGAAAGTGTCATTTATAATTCATTCTAATAAATAATTCTGAAAAATGCAAATGCCTAAATTTCAACGAATATAAAAACTTCCTTATGAAAATAATAACTTCATTGAAAATAAGGGAACAGAAAGTTCAATCCTTCAGTATTGAAGCTTTATGTGTTCCACAGTATATTTTTATAGTTTGTATAATATTTAATTTATTTAAAAATTCTGGACCGGAAATAAATATATTTTGCAACTCTAAAACTAATAATATAACAAGTATTTATGAAAAGGAATAATCTAAATTAATTCTAGATTATTTTCGTAAATTAGCTGATAAAAGTCACAGAAAGAACTTGACCAGTAATTTTATAAGAAATATGTGGTGAATATCTGTTAAAATTTTTTTAACAAAATTTTTCTAAATTATTGGTACATGAGTTGAACAATGCCATATATTCCTTAGCAAACTACATCATAATTGCTTTAATTATTTACATCGAATTTATTAATTTTTTAATCGCTTGAGATATTTGTCGAAAATTTTTGGTAAAAATACCAAAAATTAAACCAACTTAAACACAAATTAATCTGGTTTTTATCACGATAATTTATTGTCTGTAAAATGTAGCTAACAATTGAATTCAGACATTTATAAATAAGCCATGAAATTACTCTGATGTATTCCATTAGATCGTAATACATCAGTGTTAAAGTACAATAAGTATGGTTCAGGTAACCAGTACTCTAATGATATATCCTCATGGTTAAGCATTCATTTTTCGGAAAAGATATCTAAAGTCATTCAAACTCATACTTCAGAAAATTAACAATTTAATTTTCAAAAGGAAATGGAATTTATTTATTCCATAACGTAAGGAGTTCCTTCCCGATTTAATGAAAGCACATACAGAAATCGTACCGAAAGATTTGCTTTAAAGTTTTATTTTAAACCTTTTTTACCTGTCACACTTAAATTTCAATCATAATTAATTACTTTTTCAAATAAACCATGGTGGTTTCTACTCTGAACTAAGGTAAAAAAGAACACGGTAGTCAACTAACTTTAAAAATGTAAGACAAAAAAAAAGATTAAAATGAAATCTGCTATGCGTATTTCAATGTATCATGTCAGAACATCCTTTCTTAAACGGTCAAGCATCTCGTGCTCGTACAAGTTGAATTATATTTTTATCCTTTTAATGGTTTCATCGAATGAGTCACTTTAGTATTGCAAACGATCATAAAAAACTTTGTCTCGTATTTATTGTTTTTAAAAAATATCACACTTCCTATTTATTTCATTTCATGTAATCACGAGCTCAAAATGATAATTTTCTAGGTTTTATTTGCTGTAGTTATTAACTTATTTTTTTAAAAAATCAGATCTTTTGTGTGATGGCATTGCGTAATTAAAAGCTGAATTTTTGAGATGCTCGTGCAGATAGTAAAATTTCAATTTTTCGCCTTTGGTTGTTTTTTCTTTTTCGCGTATGGAATTTTATCTACTTCTTTCCCAAAATAATATCATGTTCTAATATGATAAAAAAAAGCAGCGTTTATCATTTCCCAGACGTGCTTTATTGCACAGAAGATTTAAACACAATTTTAATTTGAGCAGCATTTTGAAGACACAAAATGATTCATAGTTCAGATTGGGATATATTTTTAAAACCACTTCTGGCTGTTAAACGATATTTTCGTGTAGAAAATTATATTGGAAGCATTGTACTGATACTTTTCATGTGTAAAACTAAATCAGGCGTAAACCTTTTAGCCAAATCGAATTATTCTTGACTTTACTTCTGAATCTTTACAGCCGTAATTCATTATTCATTGTTATTTCCCCAACATAAAATTCTCTTATTTCATTGTGCTTTGTATTTTATTTCCTACTTGCTTTTTTTTCTGCATTTTCAATTTACCTGGTTGAAAAACCTTAAATGCATTCGATCTAATTCATTTCTGTTTTTCTTCAGTTCACAACATTAGCATTAAGACAAAGAAAAACTTTTAAAATCGATACAAACTCAAATGAAAAGATCACGTGAAATTCTTTCGAACTTCTTGAAACATTCAAAAACTTCATTTTTGAGAAACAACAAAACCCATTTCCATTCAAATTAACAAAAATAAATTAATGGAAATCCTTACAAGGCAATTTTTACTCTCGCAAATTCATTTCGATAGCCGCCTGACATCTCCCTTTGCCCCTGCAATACGAAAAGCCCCAAAATTCTAAAAGAAGGGAAAATTCCCCCCACTCGGTCGGTTCCACCAGGGATTAAAAGGGATAATTAATCAGCTATTAAAAAAGGCCCGTCAATGAAAAGCTCCACCGATGTGATTAATGGAAGCTCACGCAGGGCCTGTGGCCCAGGAAAGTTCTGATAAATATCCTTCGGGTTATCCTTATATATTCTGGTACGCACAGAATTAGCTTAGGTCTTATGGGCTGCTGTGTTTTTGCTCAGTAAACTTTTAACGTTATTTGTGTAAAATATATACACAGGAATGGAATTGATAAGGTTGGAGTGTTTGATTTTTGAGCTATCATTTTTTTAAAAATGAGTTTTATAAATGGAATTAATTACTATAGTTCCTCTATGATAATTTCAATGTGTTTTAAAATCTTTATTTTACTGACAATAAAATGTACTTATTTTCTTGAACACACCCATAGATTACATATTTTGGGATATAGTTATAAGGTTGATCCGTAGAGAACATAACCCCCTTGGCGCACTTTTCAAAATCGCTCTTGCGCCTTATCTCACAGAGGAAGATATCCTCCAACGACGCAATCGAGTTGCCATATTTGGCGATAAATATCCTTGGCGAAAAGGGGGTGATGTCCTCTCCGGTCGCACCATTTATAATGCTGTTCAAATAATGTTATATCCAAAATATACAGTTCTATCATCATATTTTCACATTCTTTATATTTTCTATCCTTCATATATATATATATATATATATATGATAGAAAATATAAAGAATATGTCCTTTTAAAATTGCCTATTGTTGTTTATAATATTCAAAAATTAAAATAAGATATAATTGAGACATTGGAGACACATCAGTGATTACACTAGAAAAATAATCAAGATTTAAATTTTGCAATTTTTATTGACCAGAATCATCATCATATTAAATATAAATTAATTTTTATAGGATTTGTTATTCCTGCTTTAAGTCTCACATTATTTGATACTGCTTGAACGAAATCAAGCAATATCAAAACAGCAACAAAACAACGACAAAAATTTACCATTTCAAAAATAACAGATTCGCATATGCGAAGATTATTTTAACGAAGCTAACATGCCTAATTAATCCTCAATGAAATTGATTAATTTCCAAAATTTTATTTAAATTAATTAATTATGTAATTTAATTAAGCTAGCTGTCAGAATAGATTAAGTGAATTAAAAATATTCAATTGTCAACTAATTTCTCATTTTCCTTAATTAAAATAGGATCGGGCGTCTTAATTAATGATAGAAAAGTGCTTGGTTTTGATTAATTACTTGTGTGAAGATTTGAATCGTTTTAATCCTTTGTGGCAAATCTTGCGATATGCAAGTCGGTTTTATTCAGATGATAATTTTAATTTAATTGAGATGATTTAAATATTTTAATTACAAAAATTCAATATCGAGGGAGCTAATCATTTTATTTTTGTTTTTAAGACAATCAGAGACAATTGTAATGGGAATGCAATAGAATGTATCTTTAAATGTCTACATTGAAGCATAAAATGTATAAATATTTAAGCTCGCGCGAGCACGCCCACACACACACACACACACACACACACACACACACACACACACACAC
>JAOUZG010044841.1:1856092-1875085 GCA_026289955.1 Argiope argentata
TATGAATAAGAAATTTGCATAAAATCAAAATATGTATGAATGAGAAATATACATATGAATTGAATATATGAATGAATGGGAAACATATGCAAGAGTTGAAAATATGTATGATTAAGAAATATGACATCTTTTTTTCAATTTTTAGTCAAAAATGATGTGACGTGGAGAATGTTAAGCATATTTAAATTTTTTTCAAGTAATTACTGTAGCGATTGAAGGTCGCGATACGAACCCGCCACCCTAGGACCAAGTAGCCGAGTAACATAACCACAATACCAAAAAGTCGCTTCCGTATCTTAGATGTTATTTGGCTAATAAGGCTAGCGCTACAGTACTCCCCAACCAGAGAGTCGGGGAAGAATCGAACGATTTTTTGTATAGCCCCAAGCATTATGGCGAGTTGCTGCTTGCTCTACGTCAAGTGAGTCTGACGATTTTGCTGTGGGTAGATGGCACCACAACTGTTGAAGAAAGTTGCGTTTTCAAGGTCACTAATGTAGTGATTGAAGGTCTCGATACGAACACGCTACGCTAGGACCAGTAGCCGAGTAACATAACTACAATATCAAAAAGTCAACTTTAGCATCGTAGATGTTATCTGGCTTATAAGGTTAACGCTACAGTACTCATATCTACTTTATGTACAACGATGCATAGCTAAATTAATAGCCAAATGATACGCATCATTCTTAATTACCCCATAATGTGTAAAATGTTCCAAAATATTGTTATAATGTCTCATCATGTTTGATGGCATTCAGAATAATGAAACTTAAAATGAAAATACTGAGCAACATTTTTGTACAAAGGATCATACCAGCTGACACAAGAAGCAATTTCATCCGGGATCTCGTATCAATTTGATGGAACATTGTAATTAAAATCAAAATGCCTAAGATCAAAACAAGGAACCGGGTACTCTTCTTTCAAAATAAAGTAGAACTAATTGTTCAATGTCCGGAGTAATTCCTCTTTTCCCATCCTAGTTCGATCTATCTGCGTGAAAACCTCATCGATTAACATCGATTTTACCTCGTTTTACCAACTCTATCAGAATTTTATCGATTAAGCTTCCATTCGTTTCTTCACCAACATCAAGGAAGACCTCCTCCCTCAATTTATTAAGGTTTTAATGAACTTTAATGAATTTATTAATCCCCACCACATTTGAATAGCTATTTCTTGATATATAGTGTACTGAAATATATCCTTTAACATTTTTATCCTCATTTCATTATACTTATTAAATTTATAGAGAGCCTAAAAGACCCCAAAACCAGGAATATAGTAAGATGAAAAAAAGAATACAAATTGAATCGTAAGATAATTTTTTTATTAATAAAAAAATTATATAATCGTCAGTTATATCTATGGTTTAAAAACTTAACATTAGATTATCAATAAATTTCTTTAATACAGGAAATCAAAACATAATATGATAAATTAATTAGTATAATCAATTAGATTATCATTAAATTTCTTTAAATCATACATAAATCAAAATAAGTATGAAATGATAATATATATGAATAATAAGTATGTATGAATAAGAAATGTATATAAAATTAAGATACGTATAAAATGAAAATTTATATGAATAAGAAATATGTATAAATAAGAAATGTATATGAAATCAAAATACGCATGATATGAACATATATATGAATAAGAAACATGTATGAATTGAAAATACGTATCAACTAAAAATATGTATGAATATTAATTGATTTTGGTTCAAAATATGTAAAAGAGGATATTCATTATTTATAAGCTTGAAAAAGCATCTAATATTTATTTTTGGTATTTGATAACAAAACTTTCTTGTGAAGAATAAGTTTCTTCAACATGAAGAACAGTTCTAGAGTTCAACAAACTTTAGAGCTTTGGCAAAATTCATTCCGCTTGCTGGTGTGGTGTGGCGTGGTGTGGAGAGAGGGGTACTATCTTAGGTGTCGACTTCATCTGACCGCAGTTCAAAATTACTAGGCTCGTCCCAAAATAGCCCTAGTGTTGCTTCACAACGATATGTTAATATAACTAAACTAAAAAATTAAAATTGGTGAAATTCATAATCTTTATTTTCAATTTGATTGATGAGTCAGCACACAATGGAGACGTAATATACTATATTTAGTTACTATATTACATTATATAACTGACCTTAAAATACAGCTTGTACGCTTGACACTGACATTAATTGTTTCTTCATTTTTAATCATACAACTTTAGCCGCACACTACGTCCCAAACATTCTTGTATGCTTATAACACAAATGAAACCATTCGATATGATCGTTGCATGGTATCCAATTATTAGTTTTTCTTTGTGACAGATTTTATTATTTTGCTTTAAGTCAACCCATAGAATATTCAGCGCTCTAATAAGCAGAATCCTAAATTTAATAATTTATTTTTTGAAATATTTTTTTAAAAAAATGCATAATATATGCGGATTTTTGGCTGCCAATTTAATTTTAATTTTAATTATTTTAAAAACCCTCATTCTTGTTTGGACTCATTTCTTACTCTACAAATAGAAAACATTGCAATCTGGCCTAAAAATAATTTATTACTCCTATTGATTATTGAGTAATTTTAATCAGGAGTAAAAATATGGAAAAAAATTATTTAGTATTCCCATTATGTTTAATTTGTAAAATTTTGCGTATTGTAAACCTTTAAAGGCGACCAGAGACTTTTAGAATGACTTTTTGCAATTTTCACCTTAGCAATTTGAAATATTACAAGCATTAAGAGTAACACTATAGGAGCCATAACACACAAAATTTTAACGGATTATATTAATTTATTTATGAGTTAGGGGGGTTGATGTAATATTATATAAGATATAAATAACGTTAATGAAAAATGCTCCACGCGCTCCAAATTTTTTAGAGAGCGCTCCAATTTTTATTGTTACTTAATCTATCCCGTTTGGAATAAAAGGTGGGATTAAACTTTAAGTTTGAATACGAAATATAAAAATTAACCTGTAATTTACTTAAAACTACTGATTTTTTTTAAAAAAAGATTAAATAGTTTTGAGTTATTTCATTGATTCATTTTGATATTTCGAACTCAAACTTCAAGATTAATCTCAACTTTTGTTACAAAAGGGTTAGAGTAAGTAATAATAAAAATTGGAATTCTTGCCAAGAAATTTGGAATGTCTAGAATATTTTTCATTACAGTTATTTATCGCTAGTTTTATATTATATTAAACCCTCTAACTCATAAATAAATTAATATAAGGCGTAAAAATTTTGTGTGTCATCTCCTATAGTGTTACTCTTAATGCCTGTAAAATTTCAAATTGATAAGCAAAAAGTTGCAAATAGTAATTTTAAAGGTCCCTGGTGGCCTTAATAGAGAAATATATAATCATATTAAAATAATTTAAAAATGAATGATTTTAAAAATTAAATTTTAGAAGGGTGGTTTTTTTATTTCTCTCTCTTTTGATGATACCCATAAACTTTATATATAATTTATTTTATTACCAAAGGGCTTTTTTATTATTTATTTATTTTTCCTTTTTTTGGAGAGTGGCTAAAAAGTTAAAGATTAACAAAAATTATTTTCTTGTTGCTTCTTCATCAAAAAGGTTTCTATATTTTTTCACAAGCCGCTTATTGTTTTTATAGCAATACTTTTTTATACATTGGTTAAAAAAATAAATAAAGCCATGCAATATCAGTATACCTATTTTCTGCAGTTTCCTCATTACGTTTTATTTTAATTAATTCTACTTTCTTCATGGTAAATCCCTTTTACATTGAAATAAAGGCTTCTAACCTCATAAGAAGTCGCAGGCGAAAAAAAGTACATTTTTTGATATCATTATCAATATTTCTGCTTCAACAATTTAATAAAGCTATTTCCACTTAACTGATTAGAAAATGCAATTAAAAACGTTGTGTTTCTTTAGTTACACTATCTTTTTAACTAAAAATTCAGAGAACATTGATCATAAAAAAAACGTTTCTTTAAACTGAGCACAAACAGCAGCATAAAAATTTTTTTCACTGCTCAATAGGCTTAAAAAATATTAAATTAATGAAAAAGAAAAAAAAAACACAGAAAAAAAAAGAAAATACAGTAAGGCATCACTGACACTTTTCCCATATGTATATCAGGTCCTCACAGTCCAATTTTCTTCATCACCATAATAATCATGAAATGCATTGCCTCATGAACTTTTCTCTTCCGAATGTGGGGTGGCTGGCACTCGTGAAATCTGACTTGGTCGCAAAGTCCTTCATGTCGAGAGTACTACCACTGGGGGGGGGTACTGGGTCAGATATAATCGTTATCTGTTGCAGGTACAAACTACGATCTGAGATGAGTGAATGAATATGCATGAAGGAAAGTCCGCCCCCTAAAAAGGGCTGTGAAGTGTGTGTAGCTAAGTCGTACTCTTGGCCCTAGATGGCGCTACTTGTGAAACAAGAGACGGATATCTCCGGCTTAAATTCGGCTGATCGTATCAGTGGGGGTTTCTCCATGGCAAGTGCCATAAGCAACAACACTTGTCTCAAGAACTATGAAATAATTTACGAAGAGCGAGTTATTTATGAAACGGATGCTATGATTTTGGAATAATGTTTAGTTGTTGTTGTCCCGTTTTCCGCTTTAAAACGGAAGGAGGAGTGCAGTTTCTTCTGAGGGAATGGACCTCTAAGCACCCAAAAGAAGAACTTTGCCGTCTAGTTCACACACGTTGCAAACACTTTTAAAAGAAGGATTTTATTCATGTAATTCATTCCTTCATTCGCAGATTGTAATTTAGATTTGGAATAGAAAACGATCACCTCTCACCAGTACCCCCAAAGTATTACTCTCGACATGAAGGACTTTGTAACCAAGATCGATTTAACATTTACCAGCTATTAGACATACTTGGAAAGTCTTCGGCTGGCGGGTTCGAACTCACAATACAAGAGATGCGAAACCAACACCTTACCATCTAGGCTATCCCGGCCCGAAATTTTTAGTTAAAAAAACTAAAAAAATGAAACTGGCCCATTGTTAACATCTATGGATATATATTTGTTGAGGTGCCGGCTCTCTGGCACAGAGTTAGAACGTCTTCCTCGTGTTCTAGGAGTTCCGGGGTCGAGTCCTGGTTCGGGCATGGTTGTTCTTCTATGTGCTATCTGTGAGATGTCTGACTGTGCCTCCTTATAAAAAGGGGTTATGCAAGCAAATGTGATGAGTGTGTAGCCAAGTCGTACTCTTGGCCCTAGTTGGCGCTACTTCAAAAACAAGGGTGGCTCCATTCGGATTAAGTCTGCTTCTGTATCATTGGCGGGCTTGTCCATAGGCAAGTGCCATAAGTAACAACCACAACAACATATTTGTTGAGGTTGATCTTAAACTATTTGATAATAAGAGCTCATTTAACTATTACATTAAGAATACAGGATATCATTAAAAAGAGTTTATTTCCTTAAATATGGCACCTAGACGCATACTTTTAATCAAAAGATTTATTAAATAAAGATTCATTGAAATTAATATAGTTTAGCATCTGTAAATGTCGAATTAATTTTTTTTATTCATCTTCTTTCTTTAAAAGTGTCTGCCAGTAAGATGTGTCTATTAAATGTATATAGACATATATGTATAGTCTTTTAAGCATTTATTAGGGATATTATTAAGCATTTGTCTGGGATATTATAATACATATTTTGTGAGTTAAATATTTTTGCGTGCATTAATATTTCATTAGTGCATTATTAATAGTACATTAATAATGCACTAACTTGCTTTGTTTAATTAAAGTTTAATTATTATCCAGTAGGTAAATTATTGAAGTAATTACATAACTTTTTAAAATTGACGTTTTCGGCATCAACGTGAAGTTGCAATCTTCATACAATACTTGCTTACTCGTGTAACTTTAGTTTACATACAACTTAACGTTTAACGTTACCAAAATCCTGAAATGTTTTACGGAAGCTTGATGTTAAGCATAAAACAAAGAACTTTATTTTTAGTATGCATTATTTTTTGAGATACTTTAAATACTATTCCTTTTCCATTATTCTGCAGTTGACTCTGTCAAAACTTGTCATTCTCAGATTTGTTGTTATTGTGTCAAATGGAACTTGTCATGGACAAGCCCACAGCTGAACCCAGCAGCAGATTTAAGCCGAATGAAGCGTCTCTTGTATTTGAGTAGCGCCAACTAGGGCCAAGAGTACGACTTTGCTACACACTCACCACATTCGCTTGCACAACCCCTTTTTACAGGGGGGCACATTCACACATCTCACAGAAGAACAACCATGCCCGAACCCGGGACCTCCAGAACACGAGGCAGACGCGCTACCTCTGTGCCAGCAGGCCGGCACTCAGATTTATTCTGATAGGGAGCAAATCAATGACTCGTTAGCGTGATGGCAAATAGCTGATTTTGACAAGATTACTTTTGATCTAATTTTATCAGATTTGTCTTTTCGGATATGTTTCACTCTATTTTTTTGATGTAGTTCGTGAAAGAAAGTCTTATTCAAAGTCTTAATCTTTTTAAAGAGGGCAATTCTAATTCCAAGACGTAATCAGTACCTATAATATTCAAATTCATTTTTTCTTTTATGAAATCGAAATTGCAGCTATGGACAAATCAAAATAAACACCCCTAAACGTAATCAGCATACTTGTTTCCATTTTTGATGACTGAATGACTTATTAATAGACAAGTATAACGTATTAAAGTTTTCTAATATTAACAAATTCATTTTATAAAGCAATATAAAAACATTTTAAAATAAATTCCTACTTAGGTTAACAAAGAAAATTTTTATTTGAATTACTCTTTATGAAATGATTACAAGTAATATAAATATGTATAGAAGTATGACATATTCACAATATTAAGCGGCAAAAAAAGAAATATGAATTTCCCATTTTCCTTTCTATACAAGGTGTTCGAACTTGCACCCCGGGCTACAGGAATCCATCGCCCTACCCACCAGACTATCCCGGCCTAGCGATGACACTTACTATAAATAACTGATCCAAAAAATTATACTAGCATTGAATTTTCAACGCCAACCGAGAATTCAAAGCCAATGTGCATGTTTTTTTCTATATAAGCATGAGTACGCAATACAGATTAAAAATTTCTAATTTCTATATTCTGAACTAATTTAACCCGAAAGTACTTCAAAATGAATCGGAAAAAATCGGTTAATTAACAATGTTTGATTTTAAATGCATCAAACATTATAAAAATAAACAAAATAGTTTAAAATAATCGGCTGAAAACATCCTAACCTCATTGGCATTTGGAAAAAGAAAACTGATTCGTTACTTATTTGATCGCAAAGAAATGAAGAGTTTTGGCCATATAGTTAGGGCAAATAACAATATTACTCTGAAATCATTTTGTGCCAAAAATGGTTTTGCCCTTCTATTTGGCTTTGAAAGTAACCAATAATTCAATTTAGAGCATGTTTAAAAAAATTCCATCTAACTTTCAATTTCTTGAACGAATTCTTGAATTCAATATTATTGAAATTTCCATACCATTATCGAACCGAAACGATTAATCATATTCGCAAATCGATTGAACTGAAACTACTAGAAATTCTTTACTCCGGTTGCCACGGCGATTGTCAAAAGTCGAGAACTTTATCAATTTCGCCCCGAGCAAATCTTAACGGAACAGAAAAACCGAAAGAAATTCTTTGGTATAGAAACTTCTGCTGCCATGGGAACGGAGTGATTTAAAAAAGGATCGTCGTTTAAAGATCTTGGAGTCACACAAAAGTGTGAGTTTGGAGTTTGTTGTTGTATAGAATAAAATTTTAACTTTAGAAACTCGTATCTGATTTTATATTATTTCTGATTTTATATTATTTTTATTAACTCACTTCAAGTAGCACTTTAATGTGTTTACTGAAATAAAATACTTGATATAAATAAAGGTCACTAACTAGCGTTAATATGTCCTTAAATGATTTTGATTACGTTAAGATTGGTGGGATTTTTAATTTTTTTAGTCTTTCAAATTAAACAATTGTCTATGACAGAGAGAATAAGTCAAAATAGATAACACCCTATGAAAAACAACGTATGTCGAGAAAGAAAGAAATTTGCAAAATTCGTGTCAAGCATTCTAAATTCGAAAACTCAAAAACAATGAAATTATGGGAAAATATTGTGAGCCGGGATATCCTAGTTAGTAAGGAGTTGGGTACGTATCGCTTGAACTGCCAGTTCGAACCCGCCAGCCAAAGACTCTCTCTCTCTCTCTCTCTCTCTCTCTGTGTGTGTGCGTGTAGGCGTTAAATCTGTCGTGGTCACAAAATCTTCTATGTCTATAGTAGTACCACTGGGTCAGAGGGGATTGTTCTCTGTCATAGATTTAAATTACGATCTGTAGATGAATGAATGACGTCTGCCCTTTAATAAAGGTTTGTGACGTGTGTGAGCTAAAAGTCAGACTTCTGCCATACCCACATTCTCAGAAGCTACTGCACCCATCTTTCCGTTGTAAAGTAGAACACGAGAGCAACAACAATTAAAGCAATGACGAGCAAAAAAGTAAAAATTAATGGGAAATCATAGCATGAAGGAAATTAAATATTTGGAGTAATTTGAGATAAAACCAGCAGGAGTTGTCTCCTTAAAATATTCTCGCAAACACACTAATCAAGGTATTATCCGAGAGAACGCTTGGCATGGCATTAGAGAGTATAATTCTTGGGGAAGTTTTTGTTAATTCATGATAATTATTATGGTTATTTTCAGTCTTAATGTTAATATGAGATCAAAGCATATAAATTCATTTAAAAAATGATTTACAAGGGCTGGAGTTAAAATGATGAGTATTTGCTGAAAACAAAATCAAGCTATATTTTATGTTTCCTATCAGCCTTGTTTGTTTTATTTTTAAACTTACAAAAAGGAGAGATAAAAAAAAGTCCTTGAATAAAAACTTTTGACAGTTATTTAAGTCCTCAGTTACATTTACTCAGTCCCCCCCAAAAGGAAATGAAAAAAAAAATCAAGACGAAGAGTGAACATCATCAAAATAAAAAGAATAAAACATAACGCATTTTTTAAAGAAAAAGGAACCTTAAAAATTAATTTAATAAAACCCTTCATCTATTAGATGAGCTAGGGAGATCATATATTTCTCTGTTATAATAGATTTAAAATAAAATTGTATTTGTTGGTGGGAGAATATTATGAGAATAAAACATCAAATCACAATAGACCTTTTGCTTGGTTGTTAATATATGGAATATTGTTATAATAGCGTAATATCCTAGATTCTAGAAAAGGAATGTCTTGTCGAGATAGAAATTAGAAATTTTGTTTTTAGAGAAAGTAATATGTGGGAAACATATATAAAAACATCCTTGTAATATATAAACTTGTATGTTTCACAATTGTGTTTGTATTGTAAACACAATTTCTTTCCTGGAAGATGGAAATTGATCCTAGACATTAGAAAAAGAATGATGTATTTTAAAGGTTTGTGTCCACATCATCGCGTTACGCTGATTGGTTTAAAACCTCCATTATTTACTTTCGACCTACTGTACCAGTTTTTCTGGCTCTTCAGTGTGTCTTCTCTTAGAACCAAAAATTTGCGGTATTTTTAATGAATGTTAGGGAATGACCCCTATCTCTACTCCAAATTATTGATTTTTCAGTAAAAATGAACCTTCTGTATAATGCAAGATTTATGGTAATATCTCCGGGTAAGACGCGCTACACCTATAATAGTATGGTGGCACTTTTTTTGGTTTAAACTGTAGGTACAAAAGTATATTCCTTTAACTGTCTATCGTTTCGACATAAATGCGAATAGATAAATAGGCACGTGTTCAACCTTTTTCGAATTTTCTTCAAATTTTTAAGCAAATAATTTTTTAATATAGTACATAGTAGTAAAGAAATTGATTTGACTCATATTTTAAGGGATGTTGAATAGATATCAAGTGAATGGTCTTCGAGTTTGGCGACAGACTTGGAAAATATGGGAAGTATGGTTTTAAAAATAAATAAAGTTGAAAATACAAGAGATTTAATAAAATTATCTTCTTTACAGCAAATAGACTACGTCTGATGAACGAAACTGCTGATATTATCTCTTATCTTGTTTTTATTATTATCTGCTTTTATTTAAAAATATTATACAAAATAAAAAGGCATTCTAAGAAGGAAAAATAATATAGAAAAAAAAGAAATAAAACCCTTGAAGACCAAAAGCCTTTACTGACAGGAATATATTTTCTTAGTCACACCGAAAAAAAACTGAAGAAATATTTAAAAGAGAAAATAATTTGACTCCTATTTTAAGGGACGTTGAATAGATATCAAGTAAATGATCCTCAACTTGGTGACAGACTTGGCGAATATGGGAAATATGGTTTTAAAAATAAATACAATTTAAAATACAAGAGATGTAATAAAATTATCTTCTTTACAGAAAATAGACTAAGGCTGATGGACAAAACTGCTGATATTATCACCTATCTTGTTTTTATTATTGTCTGTTTTAATTCAGAAATATTATATAAAATATAAAGGCATTCTAAGAAGGAAAAATAATTAAAAAAAAATAAAGCCTTTGAAGACCGAAAGCCCTTACTGACAGGAATATATTTTCTTAGTCACACCGAAAAAGAAGCCTGAAGAAATATTTTAAAGAGTAAAATGCAAAACAATGAAAAAAAAGGATAAAATTGAAGAAAAGATAAAGAAATAATAATAGCTTTAAAAATGAAGAATCTTAAAATAACTCATTTAAGAAAAAACCGTTCACCTCTGAAATGGGCTAAGATGATTACATACTTCCTTATTAATAGCTATTTAAAATACATCAGCATGTGTAACCCTTGGAAAATTGCTAAAATTAAGTTTCATGGGAAAAGAAGTTGCTTTTCTATGCATATCTATAAAAGGAATAACAAAATAATGTCGTAATAGCTAACATGAGGGGAAATAAATGACTTTTTAAAACGATGTATCTCATTTTTTTTCTTTTCTTTAGAAAGAATAACGGATTAAAAAAAACTAATCTGAATCTTTTGAATTAGTTTTAAAGATACGAAAATATTTTGGAAACAATGCTTTGCTCTATTATTAAACATTTTATGTTTACAGGCTATTTCGGAAGTTTAAAATTCTGAAACGAATCAATTATTTTAAATCTAAACATATTTAATGCGCAAAATGGAATGCAAATCCTATTGTGCAGCCAGCAAAATTAATCGTTAAATTATTCTTTAAATTTCGTTTGCTATTTGAGGTTAGAAATTCGTTAAATACTAGTATTTTTTCGGATTAATATTGAATTTGCTCTTGATAGTTTCATAATAGATTCTTAAAAGTTAAAACTTGTTAATTTTTTTTTATCGCTGTATGTCCACTAAAATATTATTATTTATTTAATCTTGTCAAATATCTTTTATAACGTAGGCATTATAAAAACAAAAGAAAGAATTCTGCTTACTCAGTATATATAAAGCAAGCCGAAAACAAAAAGAAAGAATATTATATTTGCTCAGTAGATATAATGCAGGTCGGAACAGCTTAGTTGTTAGGGCGTTGGATTCGCATTAATTGGGCTGAGAGCTCGAATCCACCAGCCGAAGACTCTCCGTATATGTAGTAGCCACCGCACGTTAAATCTGTCATGGTCACAAATTCCTACATGTCGAGAGTTATACCACTAGAGGTACTGGGTCAGAGGTGAACATTCTCTGTTCCAGATCTAAATTACGATCTGTGGAAGAATGAATGTAATGCATGAATGATGTCCGCCCCGTAAAAAGAGTTTAAGACATGTGTGAGCTATAAATCAGGCCTTTTCTCCCCCATGCTCCCAGGTTAATACCGTCAGAAGCTATCCCTCAGGGGGGCAACTCGTAATTGAGGAAGAGAGGTTTTCGGTACGTTGGTTGGATCTCGCCAAACTTGTTGGACACACTAATAAGGTGGGGGTAGGCTCATATCATAGACGTCGGAACGTACTTCCTACGGGGAGGGTTGTACTGTTGCCAGTGATGGTCATTAGGACTCAACCACAGTTCCTGCCAGTGTTGCTTTTTCGGTGGTCCGGCCATTCAATTTTATGTTTAATCCCTGTGCTTTCGGGGTGTGTCGGAGAGTGTGCCTATGACTTACCCTCAGAAGCTACTGCACCCCTCCTTCCATTATAAAACGGAACACAAGAACAACAACAACAACAAGTAAATATAAACGCTTGTAAAGCAGACCAAGAAAAGTTACAAGGTTAGCCATCCTTACAAATTGGCAAAATAAGTGACTGTCGCGTATGCATTTTGATTTAAACAACTCAACTCAACGATTACCGGAAAAAACGCAAACGATAACTTCTTTCCGAAAACAATTTTATTGTAAATATTAGATGAAATGAAGAGAATAATTATTGTAAGTTTTTTCTCTTAAATCTAAGAGCGTTGTTTTGTTATGCAAGCAAATTTGTCTATTTTTGCATCAATTTTGCGGATTCAAAGAATCTTATATTCCAGTATTTTGATAATTATAGAAATTTAATTTATTTAAGCAATGCTAAATGCCGATGGAAAAACTGGCTGAACCTTTTACAGATGATTAAAATTGTGGTATTTTTCAAAAAGAAGGCAGTCAAGTGGCAAGTGATTAATAATTTTTTTTCAAAATTAATACTTTACTTAACACAATGAAGAATATCCATATAAAATAAAGAAAAGGGGAAGGGACAATCTTTGGGATATATTGGTAAGAGTTTGTTTCCACAGAGAATTTCGGGCAAGATAAGGATTGCTACTTTCAACAAGTAACATAAAAAAATTAATTCAATTCCTAGTTTGGTCAACAAAGAATTTTTTTTATTTTAGTTACTTTTTATTAACTAATCACAATTAATATAAATAACTGATCAAAAGAATTATACCTAGCTAAAACAAAATCAAGTTCGTATCCGTTGAAAATAAATCAGAATGGATTCGGAACACACTCAATTGGCTTTGAATTTTCATCTCTAATTGAACCGCAGTGCCTTTTACATGTAATATTGAAAGTAAATCTTTTACTAAACTAAATTATCTGGAAAATAAAGCTTAGCTCGACAAGTGTTTTCTGCGTGTTCATTTATAAAATCATGTTTTTTCCGGAATAAATATTTAGATACACAAATAATGATTACGTATGACTATTTTTCAATCTTATCTCATCACACACACAATCATCACTTACCCCAACACACACGCGCCTCACTTACATCATCACAAACACACCACACTTACCTCAACAAACATACACCTCACTTACCTCATCAAACACCCACTCCTCACTTACATCATCACACACACTCTTCACTTATCTCATCACGCATACATCTCACTTACCACATCAGTCACACACGCCTTACTTATCTCAACACACATAGACTTCACTTACCTTATCTCATACACACTCTCCTCAACTCATCACAAACATACACATCTCACCTATCTCATGACACACATCTTACTTACCTCATCACATACACATACCTCACTTACCTCATCACACACACAATCCTCACTTGCCTCATTACACACACACACCTCACTTACCTCAACACACATATACGTCACTTACCGCATCACACACACACCTCCCTTACCTCATCACACAGACACTCCTCACTTACCTCATCACTCACACACGCCTTACTTATCTCAACACACATAGACTTCACTTACCTTATCTCATAAACACACACCTCAACTCATCACAAACATACACGCCTCATTTAACTCATCACACACACACACACACACACACACACACACACACACACACACACACACACACACACACACACACACACACACACACACACACACACACACACACACACAGTCTATTTTTCAAGTAAGTCATCTACATATAAATAAACTTAAAAAGCAAAACATCATTTAAATATAAAATTTGATCCAAACCGTTAGAACTGTCTTCAAGATCATGAAATAAATTTATATACATTCGAGAATTGTTCATTAAAAATTATAGGATGCTTCTGATTCTCAACAAATCCTTTTATTCTAAGAAAAAAAAGAAGATGAAAATCACCATGTTTTATCAAACTAAAAAACGTCGAGCATTCTTTATGTGGTCTCACATTTTATCACAAATATACATCCTTTTAGACTTAGTTACGAATTCAAAAAAGCTTTTTTCCCCCAAAATTCTGAACCTATAACACAAAATAAATAAATATAAGAAATCCCCCACCACAACTATCCAAACCAAAGTCACACATATCCCATCTTGTCATATACAGCATTCGTATTTGGAATTCGGTATTCCACGCTAACCTCACAGACAGGAAAAACGACTTTTAAGCAGATACTTATACAGTGCGCGTGGCGGTATTCCGATACCGATATCCAATAGAAATATATTATTCGAGCGAAATATACAGTCGTACGACTTTCCTCCGCTGTGTGACTCTGACGTGAGTAAAGTGATACCTTTTTCGAATCCATCCTGCTATAAAATTTCTTTCCCTCTACCCGGAGTGTTTTCAGATTTCTGGGAGTCGGCGTGGTGCCGTTTCTTAGAATCAGTGCCGGCTAAAAAGAACTAAAAGTAACTCGAGGAAATGTGAAGAAAAAAGGATTCCTGACAACAACAAAAATATCACTTCAAAGATTTTCATACTCGGCTTGTGTTTGTATTAGTATTGGTTTACCAATTTTGAATATTCTTGAAATTTCAATTTTGTTACTTTCCTGTATATGGAATGTATGAAAAGAAAAAAAATTAAAAAATAATATTCGAAATTTAGATGAAGTTTCACGTATTTGAACATGAAAACCTCCTTTTGGAAATTTTCTCATTTTGCTCTCTAAAAATTTGTCCTCTTTGAAACATTTTCTCTCATTTTGCTCCCTTTGGATATTTCTCATTTTGTTCTCTTTGGTTCTCTAAAATTTTGTTCTCTTTGGAACATTTTCTCTCATTTTGCTCTCTTTGGATATTTCTCATTTTGTTCTCTTTGGTTCTCTAAAATTTTGTTCTCTTTGGAATTTTTCTCATTTTTTTCTCTAAAATTTTGTTCTCTTTGGAAATTTTCTCATTTCTCTATTCCCATTTTGGAAATTTCATTTTCATAACATGAGGATTGATGTGTTCAAATTTAAAAAACACATCAATCCTAAAGTTACGAGGTCGAAGTTTAGTATGTAGTTTTTGCTTCAAATATGTCCATTTCTGTCAAATTTTGTGACTCATAATAAATTAGACTCTGTGATTCGGCTGATTTTTTGGTTTTGCCACCTGTTTTAACTTTATAGATTATTCTTTTATTTTCAAAGTAAAACTTCACAAATTATTAAATTGTATGTTTCAATTTCAAATTATTACTTATAGAAAAATCTGAAACTTTTTCTTTCATCCACAAACTTATTTTAGTGGAGAATAACATGGCTCCCTTAGGCGACTATTTAAAGCAATATTAAGTAAAGAATGCTTATATTTCAATAGTTTTTGAGTCACACTCAAGAATCCTTACTTTTGAAGTGGAAATGCTAGTAAATAATCTTTAAAAATTTCACCATGAATTCATAATAATACTTAGATAATCAGGAATTCTCTTTTCATGCAATTCCCTTTTGACAGAATATATAAATATTTTTTAGTGCGAATTATTGCCTCATCACAACGAAATATTTTTATTAAATTTGGATAGATTATTTGACAATGAAATGTTTAGATAGATTATTTAAAAATGAAATGTTTGGATAGATTATTTAAAAAATGAAATGTTTAGATAGATTAATAAAAAATGAAAGGTTTGGATAGATTATTTAAAAATGAAATGCTTGGACAGATTAATTAAAATGTTTAGAAGAAATTATTTTAAAAATTCATCTTCTACCCTGTTTTTTTTATCGCTGCATGGAAAAAATATCCAACACTTAACAAATTAGTACAATAAATTAAAAATTAGAATAATTAGTAGAATTAAAATCTAATTTTTCTTATATTTTTGAAAAAAAAATGGAATCTACTTTCGACTTCTAGTCTTAGCGTTGAGTTTTTGAATATATATTTTATATTAAATAATAAATGAAATCGAAAATAAATAAATACTTTTTATTAAAACCATACCATTAACTTCATTTACCAACGAAAATCAAACAGAATAAGATTTTACAAATACAAATAATAATCCCCAAGGCATTTTAGAAGTTCCACAACTTAATAACAATTAGAAAAATCTATATTATCCTACTTTATAGCTTCAAATTGCATAAACTACCTCGTTTATTATCGTGATGTTTATTAAATGGGAAATTATCGGGTAGTAAATAAAATTTATTGAGAGAGTTACACAATTAAAGCAGAAACGATCAATTAAATATAATTTATGGGTCTATTAAACTTTTAACTGTATCACAGAATTTTCAATAATTTAGTGTAATTCTCAAGTGAATACTTAATCACTATCGATCGAACTTCTTCTATAAAAATACTATACAAGAAAATATATAATCTCTACAAATACACATCAGTTCATTTATTTAAACACACAAGCGACTGAATCTCAAATACCCCTGAGTAAAATTACCATAAAGTTTAGAATAAAGAATAGTTTAACAGAACTTACCGAACCGAATCTTAATTAATTGCGAGTCCCGAGTAATTTAATAACAATGTTAGTCCCAAATTAGCACTAAAAATTGACTTCAGTTCCTTCTGTGTAAAATGTGTTTGTAATAATAGAATTTTATGAAGTAAAGATTCGACCTATATGCAAACAAAACAAACGTAAAAGGAAGGTTTTCCATTTCTGACGCTAAACGTAAATTTAGCTTCAAGCAAAATCTTTTGCACTTAACGATTCCTATACGTTTTCTTAAAAGCGCCAAATAAATCCGGTTTGTTGTTAAAGACGTTAAAATAAAAACAAAACTAGAAGGCGTGCCACAGGGTTCTGAGCGCTATTTAGAAATCTGAGATTCGCCATTGAACTGGAGAGGTAAAAGCAGAAGTAAAAAGAATCGGAATTGTTTTCTGCAGATGGCATTTTGTTTAGTTAATCCTTCTCTTCACGCTTCTGCTAGAACAATCGCAAATTTGTCTTTTCACGTAATTCTGTCGCAATGCTATTCACTTCGAATCTTACGCTGCAATTTTATTCACGAAGTATTTATGGAGACTCATCGTTTGGAAATTGCTCTCGTTCGAAAATCGTTTGCTTCTGTTTCGGAATGGGCGAAAATGGACTTTTCTAAACTGTTCTTTTAAGAAAAGAACATTGTGTAACAATATACAGCTTGGAAAAGATACAATTTTTTTATTCGACCTACCTTTATTGCAGATCCTTTTTCCCCTTCTTTTTTAGCTGAATGTTTCATTTTCAGAGAATGTCGGTATATTGAACTGCCCATGCTAAAAAATATACCTTTTCATACTTCGAAAAATTCAGTTGAATGTTATACTATTAAAGTAGTTTTGAAAGTACTTCTTGTTTTTTGGTTTGAAAATGATGCTTTTATAACCATCCAATATTAAAGTATGTATATAGTTCGTTTATATAAAAAAGAATTTTTTAAAAGAGAACAATGTGAAAGAAGAAACGAAAACTGAAACTCAGTTTTATGTTCTTAAATTCTTTAAGTACCAAAAGAGAAAAAGTTACATTTTAGTAAATCTTTCTACAGCTTTGAAACTTCGTATGTGTGTATGTGTGTGCTTTATCGAATATATAACGTACGATACGACACTCATGTTGTTGTTGTAGTCACCCATGGCACTTCCCGTGGACAAGCTTCCGCTGATACGATCAGCAGATTTTAAGCTTAATATATGCGTCTCTCTGTTTTTTATAAGCAGTGTCATCTATAGCCAAGAGTACGACCCAGTTACACAAACGTCACAACCCTTTTTAGGGAGCAGACGTCGTTTATGCATATTCATTTATTCATCTCAGATCGTAATTTAGACCTGGAGCAGAGAACCATCACCTCTGACCCAGTACCTCCAGTGGTATTACGTACGACACATGTGAAACAAAATAAGAAAGGTATCAAATGATTCGATAATCAAGGACAAAGAATTTCAAAAGAGCGCAACTTCTTTTATGTCTCAACCTTTTGAGAGGCAGATTGGTAGAAAAGGGGCAGTCTGGGGATATTGAAACGAGCAGTACCTATTTCAAACTTTCAAATAATGATACTATCAAATTCCAAATATTTGTTGTTGTTTCTTTTGACACTTGCCTTTGCCCAGCTAGCTGAGGTAGTCAGCGACCTGCATCTCTAAACCTAACCTGCATCTCTTGTTTTGTCTTAGCGCCAACTAAGACCAAGAGTACGACTTTTGCCAGTCACTCATACTTACGGATCTTTCCCATAGTGGCTCCCTATGAGATTGGCTCAGTCTATTAAAAACGTAGGTGGGGAAAGAGGAGAAATGGAGATTGGGCTCAGCATGTGGTATTCCTTGTTTGAAGCAAATTGCCTACTTTTGCACAATATGTATAATTCCCTTTGCGTGAAATACTTGTATTGTACTTTACATCTTTCTTTTGAAAAATTTGTTTGTTTTGCATAATGTATAGTTCAGCTTATTTTATGTGTCTAATGAATTTAAGTTATTGCCTTTTATATTTTAATTATTATTCTTGCTGCTGTTAGATTAAATGAGAAATTTTAAAATCTATCATAAAACGTAACTTATAAATTTTTTGAAGGGAGGAGGGTGCTTAGTTAAAATTTTAAATTTAAATCTTCTTTGAAATTTTGTTTCACTTACATTCTATAAATACTTATTTTTTCCACTTGGTGTTCTTTTCTGGCAAAATAAATACATTTCTATTTCGTTTATTTCATATAGCTGTGGTAATACATATTTTTTATTATATACAGATGGGTTTAAAAATTCTAAAATTAAACATTATATGGTACACAATATTGAATAATTTTACTACTACTAATAAAATCTGATCCTTGCTTAATTAATCTTATTAGAT
>JAOUZG010044841.1:1910085-1921894 GCA_026289955.1 Argiope argentata
TCCTTCGATCATACATAGTACAGATTTCAATCATTCTAAACATACCGAATTTTGTTCTTCACGAAAAAAAAGTATAGCTCACCGAACAATTCGACTCCTTACTCAAGAGCATGAACTCCTAGAGAATAAATGCATCACTTTCTTTTACTTCGCCGGAAGGGCTTTAAAAGACCCACAGGTGAATTCGAAGTAAAGAAACAAATGATGAGTAAGAATTCTTAGAGAGATACTTTAGAAAAGCGAGGAAGAGTTCCATGTCTGAATCTTCTTTCCGTTCCTTTTCTCACTCCTTTTTCCCCACAGAACCAAACTGTAACCGTAATGCAATTGGCCAATAGAACGGAATGATGAATGTTGTTGGGAATTCAGTGGTGGCAATAAATAAGATGGCGGCAAAGAAAAGTCTGTCTTCGAATTCTCTTTATGAGATGCGAGAAAAGCTTTTTTTTTCTTCTTTTCTGGTTCGGGGAATCGATGAATACCGATGGTTGGAATCGAGAAGTTTCAAAGAGAATGCATTGATTACAAAAGATTTCTTTGATTCCAAATTGGCTGGATGTTGTAACTCTTAGTTGATAATTGGACCCTTGGGAGAAAAATAGAAATCCTGATTCTAATCAGGTAGTAAACAGTTCGTCATTCTAAATTATGTAAAAGTGTACGTATGCTTTCTTAGAATCGACATATATTATGTTCTTAGATAATTTTAAATCTGTCATTTATATAACTGCTCCAACAACACCTGAAGTAGACTTGTAAAACAACTGGTAAAATTTTTTTAAACCGTCATTTATACTTTTTAAAAAATTACAGATTTTCCCGCTAATGATTTATGACCAATTTTGTTGGCAGGGGGCATAGTCACTCATAAAAGAACAACCATGCCCAAACTGGGGCTCAAACCCGGGACGCCCAGAATACGTGAAAGACGCGCTACCTCTGTGTCAGAAAGCCGGCTGAATTCCTCTTAACTTAATAATATTTTCTTTTTCTTTTACCAACTTTTCTTATACTGTTCGTGTTTCGTGTATATGATATAACGATGTATAACAAACAGTGCAATTAAAGAAATAAAACAAGAATTATGTATTATATCAACATTTTCATACTTTTTATGCTATTTCAAAGGTCTAAAATTTAAAGTGAACTTAGTGCGTTGTAGTTCCCAAGACTCATCAAGTTATTAATCAAGAAAAGTCCTATAGGTCAAATTAGGATTTGAAATTTAAATGCCGTAACAGCAAATTTCGAGGTTTACCTAAAATATTCTGCTTAAATTAATTGCATCCAACATTCCCGATAAAAAAAATAAAAAAAAATTTGCTGGGGTATAACAAATTAATACAATTTATAATTAAATGAAAGCAGCATTTAAAAGTGTTGAAAAAACTTAGTTGAAATATTTTGAAACTCAACTTAGCAGGCAGATGATTTTGATTCACTTTTCTTCTAAACACAAATCAAATAAAAGCAATTTTTTATATTTTTAACGTGTTCTAAAGATTAGCAGACATTTTTTAATCATCAAATGCAGAGATTATCGATTGAATGCCAGCAATTTTTTCCTCTAATAGTTGATTAATCTCTAATAATCCTCTTAAATTACAGATAGAAGAATAATTAGGTATTTTACCAAAGAAATTTTCTGCGTGACCTGCTAATTAGGAATTTTTCTTTGATTTACCTTGAAGGAAAAAAAAACTCATTCGGAAGTTTTAACGATAACTAAGGAATTAAAATAAAAATATTCGACGGAAACGGCTCTTCTTCCTTCAGCTTAGAAAATTATCTTGAATATTATATTCAAAGGCCTGTGAGTTAAAACGTGCTTAAGTTACATCAATTTAAAGGCAATCATATTAAGCCTAGAAAAGAAATTGCTTATTTAAAATATTCAATTGCTTATTTAAAATATTCAGGCTCAATTTTTCGAGTGAAGCTGCTTCATTAAAAATTAGATAGGATGAGGATATAAGATCATGTGTCATATCTATTACTTGATTTTTTTTCTAACTTAGAGCGCGTTTTCTGTAATTATAATCTCTGTTTTCTTAAGGCATCCATTTATTTCTTTAATTTAAAACATATTACCATCGTTAAATATCAAGCCTTATACAAGAAATAAAGAAATATTATAAATGATCGATACGTGCAAATAAAGATTATTAGAAATGTGACCTGTCTTAGAATTTAGATTATCGCTGTTTAATGTTATTTTTGAAAATTTTATACCGTTCTGTTTCAAATATATATACATCAGGGGTGCACAACCTTTTCAAGATGAGGGGCCAAAATATAAAAACGGATCATGTTAAGGGCCAAATAAACACCTAAATGTTAAAACATGTTATAAACGAGAAAACACTTTTTTTTGTGGAAATACGCATGAACTACAATTATTACTTTACTTATTTTACTCATGCTCACATTAAACAATAATTAAATGAATAAAAAACAAACATTATAGATAGGATATAAATACTTTATCTTTAAAAAAAATCTGCTATAAAGGTGGAAACCCAAAATAAAATAACAGAGGAAAAGTTTTTGGTAATCATAGAGATAACACAATCGAAATTTTGAGAAAAAAATTAATAATCAAAATTAGTAAAAGTTAATGAGATGGTTGGAACTGAATGTATGGAGTTATTGATTTTATGTTGGGTTTACGATTGGTTGTGACAATATGTAGAACTGAAAAAAGCTTCTCATCTCATTCCTATTTCTGAAATTTTGAAATTCATTAGTGTGAAAGTTTGCTCACAAATGCATGTGCTGCCAAAGATAGTTGTACATGCAGTTGTTGCCTTTGCTTTAACAGTTAAGTTGCTGCATTTTTATTAAACAAGAAAATTCCGCGGGTAAGTCTTTATAAAATTCTAATTTTTTAAAACTGATTTTTGAAAAAAAATCAGAGTTCTGTAAATCAATTAAGGATAACTGCTTACTCTTATCTATTAGTTTTACATAAACAGAAAATGTGAAAAAAATGTATCAATTTTTGTTTGGGACTTTTCAAAATCTGAAAAACGATCACTAAACGCATTACGAAAGATTTAAATTTGATGCTCATATTGCATTTTTATGTGTGAATTTTTCACGTCCGCGAGCTTCTCCCATACGAAAACTTATACTCTCAGGTAACCAAGAAGAGATCAAAATGAAAAGCCGCGATATAAAAAGTAGATAATCTTAATGAAGTACTGTAAAAAAATTATTCTGATGTAGAATCGTTTTTGTTTTTTTCAACTATCGAGCATTTTTTACAGTATATTTATTAAAAATGTTTTAAAACTGAAGAACAAAATCAAGAAAATTTTTTAAAAAAGGAAAAATATCAAGAAATGAGACTCACGATTGCAAATTTCAAGTTATCGTGTGAGAACATTATTATTTTCTGCCATTATTTATCTTAACTAATTTAAGCCATTGAAAAGTTTAAACCAGTTTGAAAAACGCAATACTGGTAAAAGCAGGTCAGCCTTTTAAAACCGCAACAGCTTTCAAAGAAGCATGCATAATAATAATACAATACTTGCAAAAGCATGTAAAAAGTATATGCGATTAAAAATATTAATGAATACTGTCATTTAGTCTCATTGCCTACGTGATTTCGAGCTTCAATTATTCCTTGTCTTCAAATATTCAAAAAGCTCCAACGAAAATATCATCTTGTTCTCACATGATTATAGGTTCCGAAGATTATATTTTAATTAGTATTTAAAAAAGAAAATATCGATTATAAATGTATAAATATTTTGTTGAATTAGAATAGATTTAAAATAATTTTCTAAATCTTCCAATTCAATTGACTCTTTTGATGATTAACCTTATAATTTTCAGAGATTTTGAAGGCATTTTATAAATCTACTTCAAAAGAGTATTAAGTCGTATTTTAAAGGCACTTTGGAATGCTAATTCACTTAAAAAATTATTGAATAAGTTTCACATGTTAGGGAGTTTATATAAGCAATAAACGTCCTAGATAGCAAAGAGTATATTAATAACTATTCTTCTAATTAAATTCTTCTAGGATTTACAAATTAGATTCAAAAGAAATTTTACTAGAAATGCATTTAAAAATTAAAAATTAATCATTTTCTTAAAATTTAAGATTAATGGGAAAATATCAAGCACTGATGATTACAATTTATTTAGGAACTATTGGCAATGAACTTCTTATTTAAATCCATTTGATTTGAAATAAATATTTTAAATTCGATTAGTTTTAAGGATAATATTTTAAATTCGATTAGTTTCCCTCTGAAAAATAAAGAAAAGAGATAAAAATGACATTGGGAATGAATGAAAATGCGCTTTTAAAATTAGAAAAAAATAATCAAAACTAAATTTAATTACATTTAATATATTAGGTTGATCATTTTTTGTGCTTTATATAGATTTTTAGAGTAATTTGAATCTCACATTATCATTTAGGAGCATTATTTATCTGGTTAGCAATATTATTTATTTCAACTGCTGTTGTTGTTATTGTTTCTTATGGCATTTTCGATGGAAAAATTCACGAAAGTAGATACCGATCTAAGCCTAATCAGCGTCTCTTGTTTTGTAGTAGCTTCAATTAAGACAAAGAGTACGACTTTGTTACTCACTCAATTCACTTGCACAGCCCCTTTTAACAGGGGGGGGAGGGCACAATCACACATCTTACAGAAGAACAACCATGCCCAAACCGAGACTCAAATCCGGATTGCCAAAACTACGAAGAGGACGCGCTACCTCTGTACCAGGATGCCGACTCCTTAGATTCTAATGCAAATCACCAAATTTTCTTCAATACAGAGCATTTGACGGTACTTACGTATTAGACAGTCCAACCGTATCACCAAAGTTGAAGTCATCGCCAATGAGTTAAAAATCTGCCAATTATGGCAATCTGGTAATGGTGTAATCCATTGATCTGTATCGCCAATTTTAAATCCGTCGCCAGTGAGTTACTAAACCGTTGGCGAAGACGGTCTAATAGTACCCATTTCAATTTCACCTTGTCAAACCTTAGGTTGGTTTGATAAATGGTTTTATTGTATCGGGTACAGGTTGGCACCTGTATCTGATTGTAAAAGCAACCATCCCCGAAACGGGACTCGAGCCTGGGGGAAACATATCATGACGAAGACGATTTACCCCTATGCCATGATGCCGACATTTCAATTCTAATATCCATTTATTCCTTATTCAATTTTTTAATTAAATTATGTTTAAAATTATTTTCTTATTTTAATTTCTAATTCCTAAGAATCTCGTTGATCTCAAACTTCTGAAACGTTCGAGTTTATTTTTCACATAAAAAATAAATTTTCTACCACATTTCTGTAGAAATTTGCTATGACAGCGATGCTAAGGAAACGATATGCATAAGATATAAGCTATGCTCCTCTGTTCTTCAAAATGAAATTCTTTGACTGACAAAGCACAACCATTGCATATTATGTCAACCATGCTTAGGGGAAAATTGTGAAAAATTCAAAGAAATATCCAGTTTGTTGCTGAATATTTACTGGATGGACGTTTCGTGAACTTAAGTATATAAAAAAGTATTATTGGGCATTCTAGTAAAATGGTTAGAGGGAAATTTTACCTTAAAAAATAAAAAAAAATCAAGTTTTGTTTAACACTTACTTATGTATTCAGAAATAACTAAAATTTTAATATTTATTGGATAATTCATAGATTCTCATAATACAAGAAATTTTTAAATTCGATTATATTTCTTATTAAAAGGCTAATAGGACTAAAACAAATATCAATTATAAAGGGACATTTTTTATTATTACATTAATTATATTTCAATTTTTAAATTACTTATATTTGGTAAATTGCAAAGATGTTTAAATTTGCATCCTATTACTTAAAATGGACATTTTGGAAAATAAAATTTTTGGAAATTATTTTTTTAATTTTATAAGGTACTGAAAGAATAAATTATTAATAAAAATTTTTGCTTTTGGTATTCAATCACCATTTCAAAAATTCATAATACACAGCCAATTCCGAATATATTTTTTTCTAAATCCAAACTTTTCATAAAAATAATCTCATATTCAAAGAAAATTTTCTAATTTGTTAAAAGGATCTTAGAAAATATTTTGACATAAAAGTTTTCTATATATAGTGAACATACTAAGCTGTGAATTTATTTCCTTTACAAAAAAAAAGATTGATATATTCTTAATTTAATTTACTCAGATTTTTTAATTATAGAAAAGAATTTTCTTTTATATCCTCCAAATAAATTTTTAAAAATATCTCTTCTTTTTCAGAAAATTTAAAAGTTAAATAAAAAGAGAGAAGAAGAGACTAATTCTAGGAAAGAGTTTTATTTTTATTCTCGCCAAATAAATTTTTAAAATATCTCTTCTTTTTTAGAAAGTTTAAAAGATAAATAAGGAGAGAGAAAAAGAGAAAAATTTTAGAAAGAAGTTTTCTTATTATTTTCTTCAAATAATATTTTAAAATATCTCTTGTTTTTCAGAAGGTTTTTAAAGATAAATAAAGAGTGGGAAGAAGATACTAAATATAGAAAAGAGTTTCCTTTTTATTTCCTCTAAATAAAATTTAAAAATCTCTCTTTTTTTCAGAACGTTTTATAGATAAATAAAAAGAATGAAGAAGAAATTCGCTTATGTCCTTAATTTAAGTAATTATCATGTATTTTACAATCGAATCAATACAAGTTAAAAATACGTTTTAAAATATAGTTTTTGTAGCAAAATATAAAGAGAAAAAATATTTTTAATGGAAATATTCAAGATTAGATTCTTAGAGTTCTTTTTTCATTAAAGGTGAGAAAAAAATGGGAAAATTAAATAATAAAGTGAATGAGTTAACAAGTATTCTGCAAGATTTTTAGGAAGGGATTATCAATCGTATATAATTAAATAATTTATGTTTGAAAAATTTTTATATCAAAAAAAGAATGTAATTTTTTATTGAAAATGATAAATAATAAATATTATCGATATTCTGTTTTCCCGATTTGCAATAAAAATTTTAAATTATCGGATTTTTTCACCAAACATTGAAAATTACAAGTAATATAATAAATGCGAGATACAAAGAAGCCTTAATTTAGCCTGAATTTAATGAAAAGTAATTATTAAGGTTTGCTGTTCAATTGCTACTTTATGAGTCCTAATTTGGCATCATCGGTTGCTAACCTTGGTCTTGGTCTACCTCGCGTCAGCCCGCCAACACGAAAGGGTGAAAGACCTTGAAAGTCGTCAGAGAGAGAACCATTATTCAATTATAAAAAGCTTACAGTCATTGCCGGAATATGGTAAATAAGAGGTACTTACATATTATATGGTCCAACTTTATCGCCAAATTTGAAGTCGTCGCCAATGAGTTGCTAAACCACCAATTAGGTCAATCCTGCTATGATGTAATCCTTTGATCTTTATCGTTACATTTAAATCCGTCGCCAATGAGTTAGTAAACCGTTGACGATCGTTGGCGAAAACGGTATAGTAAATAAGTACTAAATAAGGTTGTAAAGACTCATCTCCCTTTCTCTGAGACACCTGTTTGAACGTCATAGCGTTCTTTGATTTACACATGAGCAAACTAGAATTTCCGGTCATCTGTGACAAGAACAGTGTAACCCCTTCATTTTGTAAGTTCTTCAGACCATCAAATGGGGGATTTCCCCACTCTCCTAATGAGTTATTTGGACACTAAGTCGAATTCAGATAAAGAACCACACGGGCGTTTTTCGTCCTTCGAAGGAAATAAATCTTTTTATAAAAGAAGAAAAGTGTCAAAACCTTGGGATGTAAATATTACTTTACCGTGACAGGTCAGGCTACGAGGGTGGATCCTTAGTGAGCATTACCACGGTCAACTGAAGACGATTGGGATGTTTATGAATAACTATTGGGTAATCGGAAACTCAAATGCACAAATGGGAAAATAGTAAGTGGAGCTTTGACAGAAAATAAAGTGTGAGATTTTTGGATGTCAGATAGGCATAGGAGATCTGCTGGAGAGTTCAAATGAGACTTCGAAGGATCACCGTTTTGAAGGAGGCTTCGTGTGATTCAGACTTCTGAATTAAGATCCACCTAATGATTATCGCTGGATCCTTGAGCTATCCCTGTAATATCCAAATGCTCTAACAGCCTGTTAGCTTATCTTGTAAGGTTGTTTCTCCGAAATTAATCAAGGAACTATTCATGCATAACTGATAACTGAGATGTAAATATTATCAATCCTATTAATCTAGATTAGAACGATGTATATAAGGCTTTAAATAAAGAAATTGTCTTTAAAGCTACCCTCACATCTGAGGGGACATTATCAAGTCATTACAAAATATACATTATACTTCATTTGACTAAAACAAAATATTTAATTAAATAATTATCAAACCAATTCTTAGTTCACGAGATTAGGTTGAAAAATACACATACAAAGCAGCAACACACAAAAGCATAAAAAATTATTACAATATCAAAAGAATGGAAGACAGATGTAGTAGTATAGTAAGTATATATATGTACTAATGACAATGTATCGATATCTAAAATCTTATATCTATCTCACTATATAAAATGAAATGTCAGAGAATGACTAAATTCGAAGTGAAATGACCAAGCAGATCTAAAATGGCAAACATTTAAAAACATTACTAAAATGTAAGTCAAAATTGCTTAGTTTAGTTATATTAATGTCCCATTTTTACTCCCACTAGGGCTATTTTGGGACGGATCTAACAATTTTTTTATCATGATTCAGAAGACAACATTGACACCTGAGTTAGCACTCCTGTCTCCACACCAGAGCACACAAGCGGATAGATGTTTGACCCGGAATGATTTTATGGCGCCAGACGACGGTTATTTGGCGACTTTTATTTTGTTACACGACGCTTTTTTGGCGGCATTAGGTCATAAACCTAAACCTCTCCGGTTCCGAAGCGAGGACCTTACCACTGGGCCATCGCTTCCAGGTAAATCAGGAACACGAGCAGAGTTATACTGTTCTTAATAACTATAATCCCGCATAAAAAACAATCAATTATAAGATTTATTCCCTTAAAGCATTTAAACTCATTTATAATTTTTGTTAATTGTTTATTACTAGAACAACTTCACGATATTTTTGCCAAATATTAAAGTTCGTGTCAAATACTGTTGTTACTTATGGCACTCGTCAAAGACAAGACCCGTTGATACATCAGCTGATTTAAAGCCGGAGACATACGTCTCTTGTTTTATAAGTAACACTATCTAGTTAAAATAGTACGCCGTAGTTACATACACGTCACAACCCTTTTCAGGGGGCATACTTCATTCACCCACAGATCGTAATTTAGACCTGGAACAGGGAACGATCACCTCCGACCTACTAGCCCCAGTGATATTACTCTCGACATGGATGACTTTGCTGACACGACAGGTTTAACGTGCTCCAGCTGACACACAGTCTTTTTGGCCGGTGAGTTTTGAACTCGTAACTTAAGGTTGGTTGGTTGGTTGATTTGGTTTTTTTGGAACAAGGACCAATCTTGGCAATACAGCGGAATCTTTATGGTAAAAGTACCGAATAGTTAATATTTGAAAACTTCATATAAAACCATGTTTATTCATAAGATCATGTAAAGCAGTTAAAATACAGATCAAAGTGAACTATGATACCTTTGTTTGGGAAAAAAATTTGAAAAAAGGAAACCGTGTAAGTTAATTATATGGTAAAATCTGTGCAGCAATTAAAAATTTTAAAATGTTGGGATGGTAATTTTTGCCAGAAATTCTGGGGGTAACCTAAGAAATACGAGGCTGACGCTCTACCAACCAAGCCATCCCCACTCGTGTAACTACTATCTGAGTTTAATACATTTCGTTCTTCTAATATGGCCATTTTATATTAGATGAACAAAAGTTCATTAGTTAAAAATTATGATATATTGAAACAAAAGACCAGAAGATGATATAGCAGCTGATTGAAGCGAGTTATCTATTCTGCCAACGAATCTGTGTTTGTATCCGATCGGAAATATTTTTATCATTTTATCTTTATCAGAACAATACCAAAGTTCCCTTGATTTAATTAAAAAAATATTGTTTGAGCAAATGATCGTAAAAATCGCTCATTTTCATCTGTATATAGAGCTTATTATTTACTTCTTTACATCATTTTACTTTCGAGGTTATAAACTGATCGAAAGGAAGAGTTATTATTTTCCTCTCCATCAACCATTTTTTCGATGTTTTTGCTTTTGACTAGCTTCAATTTTTATCCATTGTTTTTCACACAATTTGTATCACTTGACGAAAGACGAGGAAGACGTAAGATGAGTAGGTATTCTAGAATCCCCCCCCCCACATCATCTTCCTCTAATTCTTTGGATAAATCTTCAATCACTGTCACCAAATTTTTTTTCTCTTCTGAAGTTTAACTATGTTGGTAAAGAAAAAAAAATAAAGAAAAACACACAAACTCACACATTTATGTTTATGAAGTTTGACACGCTTTCCCAAAATGAATGATGAATGAGATGGGAGAAATCTAGATATAGAGTAACAATCGAATTTTTAGAAATATGTGACACGATTATAAATGGATATATCTTGTTCTCTGCTTTTTATCTATATGAAAATATGATGCGGTTTCAATGCTATATATTATTTCGAACTAAGTATATTTAAAACTAGCTGTCTTTCTCGACCAGTTTGCTCATTAGAAGTAGGGAATTGTTTCATGTATCTTAAATTTCATGAACTAAATTTAAATTTTTAATCTAAGCTATCAGTCTATATTATTAAAAGTGCTCAATTTACTAAAATTTGAGGTTTTTTTTTGTAAAAATAGAAGTATTATAAAATAAAGTTAATGAAACAGTCTGATAGTTTTGATATTTTCTTGAAGATGTTAGAATAGCATTATTGGTTTGTGGTGAAAGCTTTATAAGTCAGATAATAAGTCCCTCGGATTGAAGTGTCACTTTTGATCCAACTGATATGTTACTCGATTGCAAACCTTCAGATTGCGAGTTTGGACCTAAAACTATCTGCATTTATCTAACTGTGACATGGATGTAATCAGCGTCTTTGATTCAGCAACCTTCGTGCAGCTGTTGTGGGGCTCCCTAGTGGCAGCAAAAGTCACCAGAGCATTAAATACAACGACCAACGTCATCACTAACTCACACACACACACTAGCCGTAAGCCTAGCTCAAAGGTATCTTTCTTCTTATCCCAAACTTCTAACTCCCAACTCACTGGCGGGGGTGCATATGATGAAAGCTATATAAGTCCGATAACATTCTTCACTCAAGTGTCGCTTTTGGTCCTGTGGATATGTTACTCGGATACAAACCCTCAGAGTTACTACTAAGTCTCTCGGACTGAAGTGTCACTTTTGATCCAACTGATATGTTACTCGATTAAAAGCCTTCAGATTTCGAGTTTGGACTTAAAAATATCCGCATCTGCCTTAATGGTGACATGGATGCGATCAGCGTCTTTGAATCAGCAACCTTCCTTAAGCTATTGTAGCGCTCCATGCCGGCAGCAAAAGTCGTCAGAACATTAAATACAACGGCCAATTCCATCACTAACTCACGCACACACAATAGCCGTAAGCTTGACGCAAAGGTATCGTTCGTCTAACCCCCAACTCACTGGTGGGAGAGTAAATGGTGAAAGTTTTATAAGCCAGATAGCATCCTTCACTCGAGCGTCGCTTTTGGTCCAGCGGATATATTACTAGGCTACAACCCCTCAGACTGCGAGTTTGGGCAGTCTGAGGGGTATATATATATATATATATATATATATATATATATAC
>JAOUZG010044841.1:1945240-1957944 GCA_026289955.1 Argiope argentata
TTTTAATTCGATCATAGGGATTATTTTATCAGCGTAATCCCTTTACTTATAATATCCATAGATCATCTCTACTAATAATTTGAAATAAATGGAAATTCGAAAGTTATCCAGGGTTCGAGATAGAGAGATAATTTGATCATAGAGATTATTTTATCAGCGTAATCCTTTTACTTATAGTATCCATACGTCGTCTCTACTAATAATTTGAAATGAATGAAAATTCGAAAGTTATACATTGTTCGAGATAGAGAAGCCTTTTAATTCGATCATAGGGATTATTTTATCAGCGTATTCCTTTTACTTATAGTATCCATAAGTCGTCTCTACTAATAATTCGAAATGAATTAAAATTCGAAGGTTATACATTGTTTGTGATAGAGAAGCGTTTTAATTTGATCAAAGAGATTATTTTATCAGCGTAATTTTTTTACTTATAATATCCATAAGTAATCTCTACTAAAAATTCGAAATGAATAAAAATTCGGAAGCTATACAGGGTTCGAGATAGAGAAGCGTATTTATTCGATCATAGAGATTATTTTATCAGCATACTCTGAGGTGGACCACATGATTAAACTGCTTAAATTACTTATTATTAAACAGATATCTAAAAATAATTTTACTATCAACATTACCTTATTCACCATCGTGATTATCAC
Organism: Argiope argentata; assembly: GCA_026289955.1. NCBI lineage: Eukaryota > Metazoa > Arthropoda > Arachnida > Araneae > Araneidae > Argiope > Argiope argentata. Next base: position 1,945,900 of record JAOUZG010044841.1, read on the forward strand.
GCTCCTTTTACTTATAGTATCCATATGTCACTAGTAATCACACAAAATATAAGAAATTCCGGGGTTTCAGACATAGAAGCATTTTAAATCTATCATAGAGATTACTTTTAGCATATTAAACTGAAGAGGACCACCAAATGAAACTATTTAAAACAATAATAGTTTAATTTTTTAAAAAAATCAATAATGGCATCAAAACAAAATGAAAATTATATAACACAATGTCTGTATTTAATCTTTATTCGATGTTGTTATTATTTATAACACAGTATTTTCCCCCAGATCTTTCAATCTTCCATACCATCAATTAAGTTTCCTTCAAACAAAAGAAAAATATTTCGCAATTTATTCTCCTCATAACATCCAACGTGTTGATGAAAAGTTAGGTAAACATCACAAAACAAAGCTACTGAAAAGTTTCCCAAGATTAATTATACATCTGCATTGTGAACGTTCCATTAATAAATCACATTTATCATCTCATCTGACATCTTTCTTGTTGAAAGAAATCTTAAATTGAATAAAACTTCTCTTTTTGAAAGAAACCGGGGACTTAAACTCAATGGAAAATTATTATTTTTTCGATGGGAAAAACTCGCTGAACTCAAGCCGAGTGGAACTCATTAACAACTCCAAATGAATAGTCTTTGATTGGCTAATTGAATAATAATTGTTGTACTTCGAACATGTTTTGGTTTTTACGGTGTCAAACAAATTAAGTAATGTCAAAGTATGGGTTAATAATTGTACTTAATCTCAATTCGAAGGAAGTTTGGTGAAGCAAGGGAGCAAAGATTTTAAATTAAAAACGCGGGTGATGAATGGGTTAATATTGTTAGGCATTTGTTGGGGAATAACTTTTTATTTTAAATATCTTAAGCGGGTCTGTCGTTTTTCGTTGCTATAAATACTTTGAAAAATACATTCAGTGCAAAACCAGCAAATTCATAAAGATTGGAATTAGTTTTTATCTTCTCATAAATGGAGTATAGAGATATCATTGTAATCGTTAAAAAATTCAAATTCTGAATTTTGATAAGTTTCCTCATATCAAATCACCTTTAAAAAAGAAAGGTGTTTGGAGAAAATTACTGCTGTCTATTGGTGACAAGGTTAACTGAAAGATGATTTGAACTAGACGGTTGAAGTTTGGTATACTGTCTTTGATCTGTAGATTTCCATCAACTTTTGAGTAAATTCAGTTTAGAGCCAGTCTGTTTGCCCAGTTGTTCGAATATAAGTTGAAAATTTGACTACAAAACGAATAGACATAAATAAACAAAATTCAGTACCCATATTTAACATCAGTAGTTTAGACGCCTATTAAATTTTCCACCAACTACATAAAGAATTTATCTGTTTTTTGGTCTGTACTTTTAGAATCTATACGGAATCGATATCCATGTTCAATAGGGAATCAATATCCTCCACTGGCGTCTCTCTCAGAACTTTCACAATATCTCCAGAAAGATTGGTACAATATTTTTCTAAAGACTGTTCAACGCTTACATAATTTTAATCCTAGGCAAATCCAAGCTGTATTACATGCCAAAATGGGTTCTACACCATACCAATAAAGGATTATTTTTAAATCTATGGTTTTTACATTATTCTGAATAGACAAATAAAATAAACAATTGCATTTCTGAACTATTGCATATCTGCGTTTTCTTTATTTTTTCATAAAATGAAGATTTATTTCAAAATCTACTATTCCTAATTTGATTCCGTTTTCTGTCGTGGCATTTAAAATTTTTTCTCAAAGAAGCATGCAAAAATTATGCATTAATTTGCATCTAAAATGTAGATTTATATGAAATTTGGAACGAAATCCGTCAAGGGTTTGAAAGTGTGTCGATATGTGTTTTGCATGCATTTCGAAGTAATTACTCAAAAAAGTAGTGACTGCTATAAATGAAGTTTGATCCGAAAACTATGATTGTAATTGTGCTTTAAATTTTGTTTTCAATAGGCCGGAAAGAAAGGTATTAGGAATACATACTCAGTTTTTTTAGATAGTAAAAAAATAAATAAATCCCATTCATTTTTATTTTTTGGGCTAAATATTCTCAATCTGCTGGGAATGAATTTGCAAAGTGAAATCAGTAACTATCCCCTTCATCTGGCCAAGGCTCAAAACGATGGGGTTTGTTTAACATGGCCCTAAAATTACTTCTATTTGGAAGACGAAATTCATTTTCTTTGGCAAGAGCTATGGATTGACCAAATGTAACCATAAGGATTTAACTTAAGTTCTCGCCTAAGTACTGTTGTGATATCTGCTATTCATATCTGAAGCACTATAGCAGAATGAAGTAAATTCTGTGTATCATTCAGATTAAAGTATTGAAAAAGACAAAAAATTACCCAGCATTTTAATTTTTAATGGCTGTGTGATGTCTGATATTCAAACACATCAGGAAGGCTCATACACACAATAAACATAACAGTTGTAAGATTAATGAAATAACAGCGATTTCATTACTGATATGATTAAATGTTTTGAAATTCTTTACTGAAGGAGTCATGAACCTCAAGTTAGGCACAAGGAATAAAATCGAATTTTATTCCCTACGAGTCAACAGTTCGACGGAAGTTATACTCATGTCCATAAATTAAGGAAAATTCAGAGCCACGCTGAAATCGAACTCTAAAATACATATATCATCCATAAAATGGCTACGCACATCTTCAAAAATTATATGCAAATTGCAGGAAGTTATCAGATGACACCGAGAGTGCGTCAGAATGACGAGAGTGTAAGAGAGTGATGTATACGGAGTACAGGCAAAGAAGCAACATCGTTCGCACGCTCTGCATAAACTTTTCAGTGCAATAACCGCATAGTTATGACACAAAGGGCGCATTCGGACGGTCTTTTACATAGCAGAATTATCGGCCGTCTGGAGTATGGGTGAACCCAGATGGAATTTCCTAGGAACTTGGAATCACCCACATTGTCATCTCCAGGCACCAGATAACACCGATAGTGCGTCAAAATGACGAGAGTGTAATAGAGGGATTTATACGGAATACAGGCAAAGAAGTAAAATTGCTCGCAAGCTTTGTATAAGCCAGTCAGTGCAATAATCGCATAGTTATAACACAAAGGGTTCAATCGGACTATCATTTACAGAGCAGAATTATCGGCCATCTGGAGTGTGGGCCTACTCAAATGGAATATCCTTGGAACTTGTAATCACTCTCAGTGTCATCTCAAGGCTTTAGAAACGATTCTAAGAGGATGATAATGGAATTAGACGTTACATTATAGTTCGACCTCGAGTTAGAATGCCAAATGAGAACTTCTATTTGGATGTTATTGCCAAAAAGAAACAGGCGGAACACAGAACCAGACCTATCTCGTCAGTGCAACAACCACATTTAATTTTTTGATTCACTGCATAAAAGAAACTACAAATTTTATATTTTTAGAAATTTAATTAAAAGGGAATTTTAACTACTCACTGCACCAGACTTTTTACATGAAAATTGTTTCAGATTAAAATAAACTGTTTCAATGCCTATAAATCTCAAATTATCACTGTATTTTTTTCTGTGGAATCTGACTATTTCCAAACAGTCAATATTCTCAATATTTATCTGAGAATTATTATTGAGAACTCTAAATATTCTCCAATGAACCAAGATAAATTAATTTTGAATGTTTTCGAAAATGGTGAAAATAGAACTCTCTACATATCGATTTAATTGTTAATTCATAATTATTGTAAAAAGATGGAGACACCAATCATTTCAATTCATACGTCATCTGTTAGTGACGTCAGAGTATCGGCTTTACTACTTAAGGAACTTCTCTCTTCTGAGAGTCGTCATTCGGAATGTGAACGGGTGAGGTTCGTTTAATTTTTTCTGCGTTAAACGGATGCACTAGGCCTAAAATTAGAGCTATTGGAGTCCTCACCTTTAATCGAAATAATACTCTGTTATCTTTTAAATAAAATCTTTTTATTTTCTCTTTTGTAAATAAGTTAAATGTTGTGATTTTTGTTGAGTGTTAATTTGTGTTTTGGCTTAATAAATTAATTGTTTATTAAAACTTGTCGTTTTCTATTCTCAACATTAACTTAGTAACCCTTAGGCACTTTTCCTACATTTATCCTATATAATTTTACACCAAATAGAGTTAAAAAGGAATTTAGTTTGAAGCCCAAAAACTTTCCCTTTGTTCCCACTGGAAAGTCCTCTAAAGAAATCAAAGTAAAATAAAATTGAATCAGTTGAAAAAATTTGATCAAAACAATCTTTTTTCTGAAGGACACTCTCGCCGGTTATGAGAATTTCGGGCCCTCCGGCAGTCCACTCTTTAACTTTATTTTCCAACCGAATCTTCGAATAGTTCTTTCTGACAGTTGGCGAGAGAATTCTAAACTTATGTCTTTTCCCCGTCCAATATCCGTAGGAAATGAAATCGAAGCTATCTATTAAGTCAGTTTTCTGTGTCCTTTGGGATGAACGTTTTCAATAGTTGACTGATTGTTTTGACAATTTTCCAACCGGATTTCTTTGTTACTTCATATTTTCTGTGGGAAGAGACTTCAAAAATGAGGCAATTTGTACCGAATGGCTGTGGCAGCAACGACGCTGTTTAGTGGAACAAAGTCGGAATTTGGCAATATTTTTTGGATTTAGACGCAATTTGGAGCAAATGAAGAACATTCGCAAATCTTGTAGTACTATTATTGGGTTATCTGTTTTGCTATTTTTTATCATGTCACGACATGATGCTTTTTTCGGATGAGGTTTGTGGTGTCAACAAAAATCTCTAGGTGGAAAATAAAAATTATATTATCTGCGCGAGCATCTCAAAAATGCAACTTTTAATAAAGCGTTGCCATCACATTTACAAAAGCTCTGATTAAAAAAATTAAAATAATGACTACAGCAAATTAAACCTAGAAAAATGCCATCTTGAGTACGTGATTATATGAAATGAAATAAATAGAAAATGCGATATTTTTTAAGCAATAATTGCGAGACAAATTTTTTTTGATCGTTTGCAGTACTAAAGTGACTCATTCGATGAAACCATTGAAATGAATAAAAATATAATTCAACTTGCACGAGAACGTGGTGCTTGGCTGTTCAAGAAATGATGCTCTGACATGATGCATTGAAATACGCATAGCTGATTTCATTTTAATCTATTATTTATTATTTTATTTTATAGTAATTCTAAAAAATGAGTTTTTGACGAAACTACACATTTTTGACCTCCTTCAGTTTTAAAAACACAGTTTTAGGAAATGACAGTCTGCCTGAATATCTGTCTGTGACAAAGATAACTCGAAAATGTTTTGAGGTAAACAAATGAAATTCAGTATATTATCTTTAGTCCAAAATTGTAGATTTTTATGAAATTTGTTTTCATTCAACTGTGAACCTATGGGAATCCAATTGAACTTTATCATATCATGCTTAAAATATCTTTATACAAATTCCAAAAGAAACCACTTACTTTTCTTCCTAGATATTACTTATTTCCGGCCGCCAGTTCACAAATCTTAATGCTTCTTAAAATTTTCAATTAAATATCTTTTTTAACTTATCTTTTAATAGCTTCTTCATCAAAATTATTTTACACTTCAAATTTTGGATACATATGTATTATACCGTCTTCGCCAACGATCACCAATGGTTTAGTAACTTTTTGGCGATGGATTTAAATTTTTCGGATATAGATCAGCGGATTACACCATTGGCGGATTGCCATAATTGGCGGTTTAGCAACTCATTGGCGATGACTTCAAATTTGGCGACAAAGTTGGACTTTATATTACGTAATTACCTATAAATGTGCTTCAATTAATTATGAAGTCTAAATTTTCAGCAGTTCATTTTCCTTAGGAATCATATTTTACGAAAAACCATTGATACTTCCACTTTTTAATAAGTAAATGACTATTTCTATCTTCTGATATCAAATCTGATCGATTTTTGAAGTTTCTAGTAGAATATTTTTGGAAAATCAACACTTTACATAATCTTACCAACCAGTCTTTAGAAACTCTGAACGCTGATTAATCACCTTACTATTTCATTTCATACAGACACATTCTGACAATTAAATTCTTATGTGCCTAAATTGGATTAAAAGATTTTTTATTATTTTTTAAATTTGAGCTTTTATCAATATGAGAGCAAAAAGCTGATAAAAGATAAGTTTTCCCATTGAAGTGTAACGTGCTCTAGCAAGTCAAATTATCTTTATATTTTGTTCAAAATAAATTGTTGAAAAATATAATTAAATGTTAGTATAATGAAAAGATAATTTATAGATCTACAAAATGATGTAAAAATCCATTTTATGCTGTAATATTTTCTCAAGTTACAACGGTAAAATATCAAACTTTCGCTTTATTTTTAATTAATTAAAATTCTAATTAAAATTTTTTGATCTGAACAATTCCGATATCTAAGATGCATATGTGCTAAGTCAAGCGTCAACACACACACATACACATGCACACCCACCCACGCACACGTGGAGACTCACACACACATAAATAGATATGCACCTGCACACTTACACATACAGAGACAAAACACCCACCCACACGCACACATACACACAACATACACGCACACATACTTATACACACAACGCGCATAAATACACATAAACACGCAAACTTACACGCAGAGACACAAAACACACATCCACACGCACACGTTCACGCGCAGTTACACGCACACATATACACATAATACACATATATTCAACTTTATTATTTTTATATAAAATAAATAATGCATAAAAGTAAATTTGTAGCAGTTTCTTCATAATGAAACAACAAAAATAGAACACTCATCATGTGACCTTATGTTTCCAACGATAATTACGAGCAATTCGTAATATAACATATTCATCTTTTTTACTATCTACATTTTAAATCTTTGTTTTCCAACAACTAGACATCATTCATGCTGTTATTTCAGGTGAATTCTTGAATCCACGTCTTTATGTTTTAACTCTTCAACTTCAAGCATCCTGCTTGATTCGTAAATAATAAAAGAAAGAATATATAATGGCGACATCTCCAATAGATAGTGATAAAAAGCTCTAGAAAGACAAAAAGAAATTTAAAACATTCATATCGATGTTTTATGTTTTTTCAAGTTATGCAAGCTAAGTGAAAAAAAAATGGATAAAGATAGAAGTTAGTTAAAAACAAGAGACAATGTATTAAAAGGGGGGAAAGTATTTCTTTCTTATGACTAAAATTGTCAGAAAAATGAAGCAAAATAGATAAGAAAACATTAATAACTGAATAGAGTGGAAATATGACACCGTTTTCGTCGCCTTAACAGTATTTTACAGCTAATTATCGGCTCATTTCAGTATTGCTTTGTGTAGTGTAAATAAAGAATTAACTCTTATTATGCTCAGGAATTTTGTAACGCATTTTGGAATAATGCAGATTAATATAATAAAGTATCAGTGTTGGTTCACAAAATAATAAGAGAAAAAGTGGCGATTCTTATGAAGTTCTATTTATTGTTCATCTTAGTTTTTATAAGAGTCAAATTTTTCTTTAGTACATAAACAATATGAAAATGACATTCACAAAAGAAGAAAGAACGCTTATTATGCCAATAAAAAAGGTACTTCTCTGTTAGCTAGGCGACAGCGATGCATCGCCAAAAAAAATTTGGCAGAATTCTACATTATTTGGCAATTTTTAAGTTTAAAATAATTGCAAGAAATTTGGCACAATTCTAAATTATTTGACGATTTTTCAGCTTAAAATCATTGCAAGAAATTTGGCAGCATTCTACATTATTTGACGATTTTTCTGTTTAAAATTATTGCAGGACGTTTGGCAGAATTCTACATTTTTTTGACGATTTTTCAATTTAAAATCATTGCAAGAAATTTGGCAGAATTCTTTGTTAATTAGCGATTTTTTCGCTACCGAGCGGCTAATGGAAAAGTATCTAAAAATAGATGAATAAAGTTTAAACAACGAGAAAAATACTTTAATTAATTTCTTAATGTTTGTTTGTTTAAAATTTCAGAATCTTCTTTTCAGTTTTTTTAAAAAAATTTCTTTCATTATTCATTATTGTATAGGCGATATAGTGACATGTGGGATTGGTACACATTAAATATGTTGTCTTTCTCTATATCAAACTGTAATCAAATCCTTCTCTTGAATATTAGAAATAATTTTAAATTTTAAGCCAAATTTTTTTAAAAATAATTATTTTGATTATTATTCTTATTTATGATTCTTTCCGGCACTTACGTATTATACCGTTTTCACCAACGATCGTTAACGGTTTATTAAGTTCTTGGTCTTTGATGAGTTCTTCTGGGGATTTTATAATGATTATTAGAACTTATAATGACTAGGCACTTACATATTATACCATCTTTGACAGCGATCGCCAACTGTTTAGTAACGCATTGCGACGGATTTAAATTTGGTGATAAAGATCAATGGATTACACCATTGCAGGATTAAAATAATTGTTGGTTTAGCAACTCATTGGCGACGACTTCAAATTTGGCGATAAAGTTGGACCGTATAATTTGTAAGTAGCTTCTTTTTTTCTATTTAATGTATTTTCATTTTCAATACATTTATACTTTACGTTTTTTAACTGAAAATATTTAGATAGTTGATTGATAACTTGAATTTAATTGAATTTAAGATTTATTAAAGATGTTATTGAGATAATTGCAGATTAGACAATTTAAAATCATTATTTATCTTTACTTTCTCTTGTTAAAAATAATGGATATTTCTTATTTTTCTCAAAATTTTTTATTTATGAAATAATTGAAAATGATATTTGAAATCTTTTTAAATTCCCTAATGGAAGACAATTACATTTTTTGTTTCATATGCATTAGGAACCTAATGATTCAATTCAAATAATATGTTTTACAACTAAACATCTCTAGAACGTCCGCTGATGTCTTTTCGAGGTACTTACGTATTATACCTTCCAATTTTATCGCTAAATTTGAAATCATCACCAATGAGTTGCTAAACCGCCAATTATGACAATTCTCAATAGTGTAATCCGTTGATCTTTATCTTCAAATTTAAATCCGTCGCCAATGAGTTGCTAAACCGTTGGCGAAGACGGTATAATAGTACTTACATAACGGTATAAAGTACCCTTTTCGATACTTAGGCAATTGATCATTATAAATAGCTGTCGTTAAACATACGATTTTGTTAAGTAAAACAAACTTTTCAATGTACCATAGCGCATTTATTTCACCTTGAGTAGAGTGTAATTGGAATAACAGCGCAAATGAATCACTTTTTCTAAAATTGTTGTATCTAATTATTTCTCTACGCAACATTTGCTTATCTACTCGTTTAGGAATATTCATTCGATTTTGCAACTTTTTGCAGAGCAGACATTCTAAAAGATGGCTCGTAGAAACGTTTTATGCCCTGATGGAATTGCTAATTTGTTGTGAAAGCCTTTTGAGAATGAATTTGATGGTGGTAAGCTGTCCCGTTTTAATATAGATTCTAATGAAGACATAAGATAACATGAAAGTGACTGCGAACAATCTGAAGAAGTGATTTGTTTGGTTACCATTTTTTAACTATTTGTTCGTTGTTATTTTTTATTATATTAATAGCCATAATATATGATAATTACATGAAATAATACTGTCACGAAGACAAGAATAGTCTGAAAAGTTAATTTTAAAGTAAATTTTAAGAGTACTAAATTATTTCCTTAATTTTGAGCACAAGAATTCTGTTCTTTCAATTATTATCAAGAAAACTGGTCTATTTATATTAACTGAATGAATTGGCCAATAGTAGTTAGGAAAGATCAAATGTAGACTTTGACTATATTTGGTAGCCGCTAATTACTGGAATGTGATTATTACATTAATAAAAGAAAATCAAATATGCCTTTTGAATGTATTTTCTTTGTAAAATTAAAGCCAAAATTTAACATAGAAGTGACATTTTAGCCAAAAGATTTCATTTATCCAAGTAATTGTGTTGTTGAGTTACCGTGTTTACATATAACATATATATACTTTGACTGGATGATGAAAAGCTCTCTGAATAATTTCAGATGCATTTAGATAGAACAATAATCATTAGGCTCTAAAATTATAATCTAATGAAAGTTAGATAGATTATATCTATCTAGTTCTTGTTGTTGCCGTTGTTTCTTATGGCACTTGCTATGGACAAACCCGTCAATGCATCAGCGGATTTAAGCCAAAATAAATATCTGTTGTTTGAAGTAGCGCCAACTAGGGCGAAGAGTATGACTTTTGCTACTTACTCAACACGTTCACTTGAACAACCTCTTTTTACAGTGGAGTGCATTTTCACACCTCACTTATATAACACAGAAGAACAACCATGCCCAAACTGGAACGCATACCCGGGGTGCCCAGATCACGGAGATGATGCTCTACCTCTCTGACAGGTAGCCGACATCTAGCTCTTTACGTATTTTTGTTATTCTCCTAATTTGTATACGTAGATTTGGACGAAATTCCTATTAATAAAAGCCATTCAAATTTTAATACAAATCTTTACATTTTGTGTGAATATGAAGTATCAAATTTCTTCCATCATTTCCTTTCAGTTACATTTTCACAAAAAGACAGACGTATTGCCAAAAATTCGTAGAAACGGGCAAATTCAGTAAAATCATGAGTTTGAATTTTTAAACGATTGTAAGAGTTTTTACTTCGCATAGTTCTTATACGCGAAAATGAAAACGAAGGAAAGAATAAGAAGAAAGTAAAGGCTAAGAAATTACCTCCGAAACGTGCTCGTCTTACACCAAATGACCCCTATTTATTATAAACTTCTCCGAAAATGATAATCTTGTGATTCTAAAATGATTAGTAGAATTACCAGTAGTAATTTGAGGTACACAATATGCTATTTTGAAAATTTGCAGCATCCCACAAAACGTATAAGAATGGAAAAGTTTCATCAAATACCATTTTTTAAGTCCGCAGAAAATAATTCTTCTGGAGTTGTTAATGAGATCCATTCGGCTTAAGTGCCTGGAATTTTCTCAGAAAAAATAAAAACCACCCATTGAATTTAATTTATTCTTTTTATTTTTTCTCAAAAGTAGAAATTTCATTCAATTTAAGGTTTCTTTCACAAAGAAAAGTGTCAGCCAAGATGATAAATGTGATATATTATTCCTATGTTTACAATGCAATTGTTAAATTAATCTTCAGAATTTTTCTGAAACTTTGTTTTCTCGCATTTACCTACCATTTTTTCAGAAGTGGAAAAATGTAGTGAGAATAAATTACCAAGAAGTTTCTTTTGTTTCATAGAAGTAAACTGATGATTTGAGTGGACTAAAATAACAGAAAAAAATTATGAAACGTTTTTAATATAATAAATGAAGAAACGTTCTGTTGAGATGGATGAACATAATGGTAACAGTTATAAAACAAGTAATTTTTGTTATCAATATACTAGAAAATTAGATATAATTTTTATTAAAACAGACGTGGAAAATAGATTATATATAATTTGCAATTTAATGTAAGGTATCAATAAATAATTTATTTCATAGAAATTCCAGTTTTAATGCTATTATCATATGAGGACATGATCCTTTTTTAATTGAGTTTTTTGAAACCTCAAAAGGCAAACAACAAATTAGAAATTTATTGATTTTGAGGCAATTTTTATCACCAACTAAAATTACATTTGGATTTTCAAATTTTTCGTTCTCTGTAATTTTACAAATTGTCTTAATTAATTTAAGTCATTAAATTAATTAAATCATTAAGGCTGTTTGTAAAAATTTGAAGCAATCACAAGACTGTCAGATTACGCATGCATTGATATTCAGAAACACGATTTTTTTTTAAATCTCAAAATCGATCGAGCTTTAAAACTTTGTTTGTCAGCTAGAAAATTAAAAATGAAAATTTAAAAAATATATATGTAAAGAAAAATAGAGAGAGTGAGAGAAGGGTTGGGTATCGTGAATGTTTCGAACACACACACACACACACACACACACACACACACACACACACACACA
>JAOUZG010044841.1:1957954-1968931 GCA_026289955.1 Argiope argentata
CACACACACACACACACACACACACACACACACACACACACACACACTTAATAACTCACCCCTGATTATCCAAATCTTTTTAAATAATATTTATCTACAAAAATCAATTAATATTAATTGTATATAGAATGTATGATTGCATATATCCTCAAAAAAGTAGAATTACTATTGAGGTTATGAAAAATACCTGTTTTCGTGTCTGCTTGCTACAGACATAACTGAAAATCGCTGTGAGTCAGATGGAAGAAATTTGGCATAAGGTTTTCTACCAATTTTCTAGATTTCTGTAAGATTTTGATTCGGAATCCTTACAGAAGAAGAGTATCAGCCCATTGTTCGAATACAAGTGAGCAGGATAATTACAAAAAGGAAGGTAGCAAAATGGATAAAATTAGGTTCACAGATATATTATGTAAATACCAATAAACATTTAATCCAAATTTAATTAGGAGTTAATCATCTGCTGGTCTACACTTGCAGAAATATGTGGACGCAATAACTCAAATGGCATAGTCTTAAATACTTAAAATTCGGTATGTAATCATATTACCGGTATTAATTTAGGGATTCTTTTAGTTTCTATCAGATGGAAAAAGGCATTGAAAACTCATATCCAATTTTTCTATTCTAAAAAACACATATCAGGGAGTAAACATCAAAAATCTCGTCAAGTTGATAAATAAAAATAGCAACAACTCAAAAACGTAATGAGTTAAATATATTAAATTTGGTATGAGGTTATATGGCTACAAATGTAGATATTTATAAAATTTTTAAGCAAATCTATTAAGAAGTTGATCGTCTAACAGTTGGTAATTTCGAAAAAAAAAATATAAACGTGGAAGCTCAAAAAAAAGGAATGTGTTAAATATATTAAATTTGGTATGGGAAATTATGACTACAAGTCAAGGTTTTTAACGAATTTTTTGTATCCACCGATTGGGAAAAACGAATTTAAAACACAGATTATATTTGTGGTTTCCATTAACTGCATGCCAGTATTTCATCGCCAACAAATTCGCCAAGTATGACACGATAGATTAAATAAAAATGCCAAATCCATGCCAACGGTTAATATTTCTTAACTATTGTTCGTCAGTGCTTTTCAAGGTGAACTCTAAGAGAACACTTTTATTAAAAAGATGCGAGAAAGTTTAGGTGAGACCAATTTTACTGGTTTCTTTAATAATTATTTACTAAACTATATCGAAAATTATTTCTATTCCGTTTAAAATGTTTTTAGTTGAATGTGAAAGAATTATCAACTGGTGAAAGCAAAGATTTGAAGGTTTAAAAACAGAAATACCTTATTCATCAATTAATATAGCGATTTAAAGGAATTAAATTTATTTAAATAGGTATTTTTCCGTTATATGGGCTTAATTGAAAAATAGCCAAATATTGCAGAATTCCGCCAAATTTCTTTGGCGACTTTTCACTGGCACTCGGCTAACGTAAAAAAACAGAAATATAATTTAAAATATTCTGTTCACTGATTTGTTTTCCAAGAAAATGAAAATAATAATGCTTATAATTAAGATAAATAATGTCTGAATGATTTTAAACAATCATTTTTAAGGTATTAATGAAGATTTCCTCTTTTATCCTCTCACATCATCAGTTACAGTTCCTGAAACAAACAAAATAAGTCTCAGTAATTGATTTCTCTTGCATCCTCCACCATGTTAAGAGACAGGTAAGTTATTACACCAAACAGAACAAAGCTGCTTAAAAATTCAAGAGATTCATTTAACAAATGCATTACGAGTGTTCGAGTAATAAATCACGTTTATCATCTTAGCCTGACACTTTTGTCGTGGAAAAGAAACCTTAAATTGTATGAAACTGCTCTTGTACCTAAAATTCAATAGAAAATTTTTATTTTCGGTTGAGAAAACTTGAGACACTTAAGTCGAGTGGATCTCTCATTAACAACTCCTAATGAATTGTTTTCGGTGGCATAATTAAATTATAATTGGTACTCTTAGGCTAAGTTTGGTTTTTTATAGTGTCTGTGGAACTGAGAGAACACGCTTTTGTTGAAAGTTTGTCAAAGTGCGTGTTGATAAATGGGCTTATTTTTGCTTTAAAGAACGTGCATACGTCAGAAGGTTTTGTATAATGCCAATGATATGAAATCTGGATATAGCCCCGGGAATTTTGAATTTAGCTTGCGTAAAATCCACCATACTTTTCGAATTTTTATACAAGCTAGGCTTACGCATGTATATACTTAGTGAAACAGGAAATCATAGACCATGTGTTTCCAAATACAAAAACTATCAAATTAAGTTACATTGTCAAGTTATAGTATTTTTAAAAGCAAGATAAGTTAATTTTATAAAAAATACGAAATCTTTTATATGGTTTAATTTTCTCTGTGCTTATATTTAGAAAGCTGACGTCCTGGTACAGGCGCAATGTGTTTTACCCTTGATCTGGGCCTCCTGGGTTCGGGCATAGCTTTTCTTCATCTGTTCTATCTGGGGGATTTGTGAATGCCCCCTACCCCCTATAAAAAGGGGCTGTACAGGCGAATGTGATGCATGATTCGCTAAGACGTGCTCTTGGCCCTATTTGGCGCCATTGAAAACAAGAGTAGAACCCTACAAACTTTCTGGCACAGAGGTAGCGCGTCTTCCTCGTGTTCTGGGAGTCTAGGTTCGATCATGGTTGTTCTTCTGTGTGCTATCTGTAAGATGTGTGACTGTACCCCCTGTAAGAAGAGGCGGTGCAAGCAAATGTGGTGGGTGTGTAGCCGTCGTATTCCTTGCCCTAATTGGCGCTACTTCAAAAACAAGAGAGGCTCCTTTCGGCTTAAATCTGCTGCTGTATCAGCGGAGGGCGTGTCCATAGGCAAGTGCCATTGGTAGCAACAACAACAACAGAGACAACCCCCCTGTTTGCGTATGAAAAATTGTCCACGACAAGTGCTATTAGAAACAAGAACAATAAATTTAGTAAGGTTTATATAGATTTCAATGAATATGACACAATGCTGGCTTTCTGGCAAGGGGTAGTGAGTCTTCCTCGTGATTCTGGGCGTCCCAAGATCGAATTTCTGGCACTGTTGTTCTTCTGTGCCCCATCTGTAAGGTGTGTGATTGTGCACCCCTGTAAACGTCAGAACTCAAGAAGAAGCAGAGTTTTGAAGGTACGTGAAGCTTCATGACCGAAACGGGGGAGATTTAATGAATATGACACAATGACGGCTTTCTGGCACAGGGATAGTGCATCGTGCCAGTTATTCTAGGCACCCCCGGTTCGATTCTTCTGGCACTGTTGCTCTTCCGTGTTCCATCTATAAGGTGTGGGAATCTGTCCCACTGTAAAAAGGGGCCAAGCAAACGAATGTGATGAGTGACTAGAAAAGCCGTAATCTAGCCCTAGTTGGCGCTACTACAAAAACATAAGACGCTGATTAGGCTTAAACTGCTGATTATGTAAACAAGCTTGCGTGAGAAGGGCCATAAGAAACAATAGTATATTACACAATACATATCAATTTTAGAAAAAAAAATAATTTATAAAGTTTTAGATTTTTATAACTATTTATCATGGTATCAAATAGATTTTCCTCCCCATTGATTTTGTTCCAAAACTTAATGATTATTAAATTTTAAAAATCACTATCTCACATTTTCAACACGAACTGATAGGGGGTTAGTAAAATCATTTTATACATTTTAATTCGAGTTCAAAAGGAGATATATTATTTTATCTAAATAATTAATAGATGTTATTTAATTTTTTGTGTGTAAAATTTGACCATCGATATTAAAATAATTTCCCAATGAGATACACACGATGGTAAACTATGTTCCAAACAGTAAAGAGAGTGAATTAATATTACAATGCCATCAGCTACGAAGTATGATTTCGATTTCGAATTTTTCGACGATCACTATACTTTATTTATATAACATATATGAAAAGTAAAAAAAAATGAAAGAAAATATTATTATTAAAAAATACTCTATATTTTGGAGACCTTTTGTTTCATTATGAAAAAGTAAAGTTAACATTTCAACAATGTTTGTGACCCAATTTAGATATAATCATTTAAAGTTGCAGTAGCAAAACCATAATTTCTTATACTAAGACCTACAAAATCTCATAAACGTCCCCAACTACAAATTATATAAAATATAATAAATATAATTGAATTAAAACCTTAAAATTTTATGTATAGATTCAATTCAATGTCGAATAGAAATAATTCCAGAAAAATCTTTCACCTCTTTCCCGTGGCAAAGCACCTCATTAATTTCTAACTAGAAGTTGCTCATTCCCACTTATATCTACTACACAAACAAAAACTAAGAATCGTGGGGAAACCCATTTGTCTTTGGAAATGTGATTCTAAAATTTTCCCTTCCGTGACTTAAATTCCGAAACCATAATTAATGGCGCCTTTTCCCACATCAGGGTTAAGCTGTGTTCTGATGTTGACACGTAAATGAACTGTGGCAGAAGCAGCAAGTACCCTCAAGAATGAGAAACAAAGAAATAGGCGTTTAACATCACCCCAAGGCACTCTATTGCGGAGAACGTTAGAACTCAATTCTGAAAGAGGCAGCGTTTTGAAGGTGCGTGATGATTCATGACCGTAACGGGGGAGAATTTTTAATACCGGCGGCGAGATTTAAAACGTGTTTTCAGGTAGAGACTTCAAGTGGGAGCGTTTTAGATTTATTTTTATGAAGACCGAAGACTTTATGGAGTGAGGCGGTGGACTTATAAAAATGGCTCTTAGCATTTTCCCTATTTTCGTTGCTTTGAAATACCCAAAGCTACGAGGAAATTTTAAACATTATTACATATTTGTTTTAGGTCGTTATTTCAACTCAAAATTAATATAGCTTATTACATATAGTAGAAGATATTAAATTAATGTTCTCGTTTTTCATTAATTATCAAAGGTAACTGTTTTTAGCTTAACACTTATTTTTTGGAATTATATATCTATTGTAAATATAGATTCAAAATTAAGGACACCTTTCAAACATTTTTAGTTTTTTAAAAAATTACTTCAGTGATAAGAAAAGTATCAAGATAATTAATTCTAATCAAATGTCAATTTAAGATTTATCCTCCTTTTTTTTTCCAAGTAATTTTCTATTACTGCAATGTATTTTGAAAATATTTCGATTAGCACATTCTGTTTTAGAACATTTTTTCAAAAAAACCTCGTCAGATCTATTTGTTACTTTTCCTTCATTGAATGAATGAGCTCAAAGCTATGCTCATAAAAAAACATTATTAAAGACATAGCCAAGTTATCGCATTTGTGAAATTAAATTTTACAAATGATGCAAAATTCGAAAAGGCGAATTATTTGATTTTGAAAGTAATCTCACCAAACTTCTGGAGGTATTGAAATTCTTGGCTAAAGAATTTATTCAATAATGTCTCTAAGTTTTAAGGTGACGTTTAAGGTGAATTTTTACAAATTGTTAAAATATACGCATATTTTCTTTACTTTTTATTAATTAAATATAGTGCTTTAAGCATAATAAGTATAGTAATTAGTATAGTATTTTAATTAATTTTTATTAACTAATTTTAATAATTTTTATTTTCTTTAATATATTGCACTAATCCAATTAAACGTAAGTTTATCAGTTTAATAACAAATATGTTTTGAAAATTAAAAAAACAACAACAAAAACATGATCTCTCACAATTAGATAATTTAACAGTAATCGTTTATATTCTAATATAGATTTGATGAACATTCTAGCTCTAACTTAATATATATATTACTTAGTTCCTGACCGAAGATGTCATTGTTGTAATATTAGTTTTATACGAGATATAAAAGTTTCCAGTATTTAATATAGTAAAATGTTTATACATGTTTTTGATATTAGAAAAAAATAAACTTCCGTCTTGCCACTGATATCTTTTATTCTTTCTTAAGAAACAAGTTGCATAGAAATGTATAAATTAGCTAACACAACGAAAATAAATTTGCATGTTTGATTTGTAAACATTTAATAAACAATAATCTTAAATCATAGAAAAGTAATTAAATTTAATTAAACATTAATTCATTTAATTTTTATTAAATTAAGTCATTATTGTTAGAGTACATATGATTATAAAAAAAATTTGAAAAAAAGTCTAAATTATTCTATAAAATATGCATAATCTGAATTATAGCTACAATGATTCTGTAAAATACACCTAATAGGGTAGTGCTTACATTTTGTGAAAACTTCACACCCATAATTAAAATGCTATCGATTTTCAAATTTCGGACATTCAGAAGGTCCTAAAAAGCTGTTTCAGTGCTATGTACAAACAGTGCTAACGCCGATGATATTAAATTAATTTTGTTTTTGAACAAAAACATAACAGAAAAAAGCCTCCAAGGTTTCAAACTCAAGTTCATGAAAATGAATTGGAAAAAAATATAAGTACATAAAATAAAATAAAATCACGTAAATATATTTCAATTCGACTTTAAATTAAATACCATATAATACTTTATTTTTTTAACAGTAACTTATTTGCTGGAATATATCCATTTTCATAAAACTCCCATTGAATTGGAAAGTGATATTGATTGAAATGATAATAGTCAAGAGATGACATTTGTTTACAAAAAGTAATTATTATTTAGATGTTTTTTGTAAGATTCATTCCATTAAGAAATAATTACATTGGATAAATAATTCAAAAATATGGAATAATGATTTTATATTCATATAATCCCGAATAAAATGATTCGATTTTAGAATAAACCATTTGATTCAGTTGAAAAGAAAATTTTTCTCCTAAAAATGTCTTTAAAATCTAACAGGAGAGACGAAATGAGTAGTTTTTGAATACATTTCTTACTTCAGAAGTTTTGCACCTTTTCGGGTTTAAATGTAAAAGATCAAATATTTCGGGGGATTTTATATCCATTCTTTTAGTGATTAATCTATTGATCGAAATGTTTATAAATAATTATGATTATGAAAAGTCTTTGAATTAAGAACAGAGAGTTATTGATTGCACAGATTCACTGGCAATTATTTTTTAAATATGTAAATTCTTTTTTGGAAAACTAGTTAAAAAACTATGAAATGAAACAAAAGAAGATGAAGGTTGATTATGCAGTTCTACAGAAACCAACAAATACTTTATAACAAGTCTATAAGTAAGGTAAGAATTTATTATCATAAAAATGTTTGATTGGCGATATTATAATAAGCTTGTGTTTTTTTATCAGATGAAAATGAAGAAATAACAATTTAATATTTATGAAGAAATAATAAGAAAAATTTTGAACCATCAAAAAAAGAAAGAATTTTAAAAATGCCAAGAATTTATCTCTTCGTTTTCTTTATTTTCAACATGTGTTTGATTTTTTCAACTCACATACAGAAAAATGATAATATTCTCAAGAAAATACAGAAATATTTGCTCTTTTTGTTTAACGGATTGGTAATAGTATTTATATTCTGGAATTCAGAGTATAGAAATACTATATCAGTAGCGAATATTTCTTTTGCAATTAGCTTCTCTGTATCTTGTTCATACCAATGCATACTTTGTGCTAGATTCCACTATTTCATTACAATAGTCAAACAGCAGAAAGTATCTTGGATAAAAAATTATAAACTTAAACTGTGTAATTATATTATAATTATCATAATTATTTTAACTGAAATAATTCGCTTTATTTGGGTGATTTTAAATGTTTTAAAAAAGGTACATACCACCTTTGAATCGGTTTCAAAAATGAAGATAATATTAAAGATTTTGAAAAAATTTATGATGTCAGCGCTAAATATTATACCAATTAATATGTTTTCTGCGTTTTACGTTATTATTTGTTTAGAAATTCAAGCAGAGTTGGATCTTTTATGCAAAAAATTTTCGAATGGAGATGTGACTTTTGATGTAGCTTTGAGAGCTTATTCCTTTATAGAATCGAAAGTAAAAAATATTGATGATAAAGTCTCTTTCCTTATACTTTTGATCAATAATAGCAATTCTATAAACATGTACTATATATTGTGTATTTTTTTATATCCGAATTATTACTTATATAATAATATTAGTATAATTTATTGTTTCAATACATTTATTGTTTTCATAATAACAATAGCATCAGCCACAAAAGTTAGTGAAACATCACAAAATTTAATAAGTATAGCGAAGAAACTGAATACAACAACGAAAAAGGCATTTTTGCGAAAACTTGCTTTAAATGTGGAAAAAGACATTTGTTTTACGCTCTGGAAGATTATGCCGATTAACAGAAGTTTTATCTTTGGAAACATTGAAATAGTTCTGACTTATATAGGTTTGTTTTATAGCTTTGAACATTGATACGTTTCGTTCAGAATTATTCTGAGAATTTTATAACATAAAAATTGATATTTTTAAGAATATATAAGTACTTGATAATTGTGATTCATAAAAAAAAGTTCTGAGTCTTTGACATATTATTCCAAAACATTATTGGGAATTATTACATTGTATTTTTAATCTTTTGTAAAATCTCCATTTAAATAAATGTTTATTATTTATTTCTTATATATACTTTTTATTATCTATATTTTAAAATCTGTTTGAAATAGTCAAATAAGTTATATGTAAATATGTTTTATAAAGGGAAGAAGATAGTTTGTTTGTTGAATTGCATAACTGTACTAATATATTTGTTTCAGAAAGAAGTATCCCACAACCGTTTTGATAAAATTGCATAAATCCTGGAATCCTAAAATTATCTGTGCATTGACTAAGAAATTTAATTTCAAAGTTCTCTTCTTCGCCTTATAAGAGCGTTTGAATTTTCACTAATTAAGAATATATTTCTCATAAAAGCGTTTTCATTAATGATTATCTAAGGGAATTTTTAGAGTTTTAAAGACAATAAGATCCTTTAAAGCCACAGAAACAAATGTTAAAAAATCGCTATTCCAATAATTTTTTTTATTAATATTTTCTTTTACTTCATTGATTTATATATATTAATATATACAATTTTGTTGATAAAAAAAGTAAAGACATCTATTAAAATTTTTTTTATTGTTATTCTGAGAGGAATGATTTGAAACTAAACAAGTTAAGACTTGTAAAATTTAAAAATGTATTCTTTTATTTTTTATGGGGGAGATAAATATTTGGCTAATAAATTATTAAGATTGTTATTAAATCCTAAAAATAACCTATAGATGCTCTTCAAGCAACATAAAAAATAAAAAAATGGTATTTTTTTTGTTAAAAAAACATTTCTTTCTTCAATAAAATAAAAATTATATAAGATTTGCTAGGTTAAGTGAAATCTAAACTTTCTAACGGTTTCTTCAGAAAAAAAGCTTTTATCAATTTACGCATGATATTTCTGAATTCGTGAGTGGAACTTTAAAAATATGTAAAATACGTTTTAAAAAGGCAGAGATAACTTTTATACAGCATTATTGAAACTTAAATCAAGTATGTATAATTAAAAAATAAGAAATTCCAAATAATAAAAGGCTGTTTATTTAAGAAAGAAAGATGAAATTTTGTGGAGAAAAATATTGAATGGTTTTAGAAGTTTTTTTTAGTTTTCTTCACCAAACTGCCTTTTGAACATTTTTATTTAAAAGATGGATAAAGATGGCCTTATACTGACTTGAAAGGAATTTTTTCTTTTTGAGAATATTTTTGTTTAATGGGAAGCTTTACCTTATCTGAGAAAAATGTTCATCTTGTACAGGGGTAGCAAACTATAAAATTTTTAGTTTAGTTTAGTTATATTAACCAGCTTTTAAAGTAACGCCAGGGTTATTTTGGGATGGACCTTCTAGTTTTGAACCATATTCAAATGATGAGATTGACACCAACGGGAAAACGGATATAACACGTTTACACGATAGTTCTTCAAAGAAATCGGTGCTTGAATTTTAAGCTCTCTATTTCCGAAACTGAAAAGTTACCACGAAGTCAAAGCAGCCCTGTGAATTGCAACAAAAGAGAGGAGAGAATATTGTACCACGAACTCTTTCCAAAAAGAAAAACTAGAACAGAATTTTTTGTTTGCAGAGGCCAATTTTGATAGAGTGGTTCGTTTCATATCCAAGTACTCAATGTGGACCCCTAAGTGCATAGAAATATTTGCTATTTCAACTTACACTTTTCTTTTCCATCCCATTTTGTTATATGAAAAGTACTTCTTTAAATGCATTTGAACTACCTTTATAGATTGACACACGAGGTCATTGAAATCCTACATATCCGTATCTGTAAAATATGTAAAAATTCATGAAATATATTAGTCATGAGAATCTTTTAAGTTAAAAATTAAGAAACTATTTAAAATATGTCGATAGGTGGCGCAGACATGAAAATTTAGCTGGAAATATACAAAATAGGCAATCAATTATAAGTTATTCTGGATCCTATACACTCAGGATCCAGAATAACTTATCCGCTGCATGCTAAGTAAGTAAACGAGGATGCTGTGTGGAAAAGATAAGGATTTGTTGGTGAAACTGATTTACATGAATCAGGAAATGGCGACTGTCGAACTGCGTAATTTTCGATGTCAGAAAAATGTGAAGAAGGAAAACCTATTTTTAACTGTGACAGACCTCTTAAAGTTTTTCCAAAAATTTGAGAAAATTGGATCACTGGATGATCGTGTAAGGCCTGGACGATTAAGTCTTATTCAGACACATTAAGAGCGTGTTGCAACCAAAATGAAAACATTAACTTCCGAAATTAGAAGCAGGGGTAATCAGTGTACCAGAAGATGGTAGACCCTTGCGATCTCCACCATCCTCGATACACAACATTCTTCTTGGAGTTCTTAATCCTTATCTATATATATTATAGTCATGTCATGAACTTTAGCTTGGAATACTTCAGAAAGAGAAAAGCATTTGAGAGGTGGATTCTCTCCAATATTAAACAAGATCCCTTCCGGGTATTTATCAACTTGTGAATAGATGAAGCTCCTTTTTCGCTCCATGGTGACATTAGTTCTTAATC
>JAOUZG010044841.1:1968941-1981689 GCA_026289955.1 Argiope argentata
TTGGAATGCTTTAGAGAGAAAAAAGCATTTGAGAGGTGGACTCTCTCTAATATCAAACAAGAGGGTCTTTATCAACAAGTGAGCAAATGAAGCTCATTTTTTGCTCCATGATGACATTAGTACACATTAAAGTCGAGTTGGATGACGTCAAATCCGTGATTGCACGCTGAGAAGTTATAGCATTTCCTCAGAGTCATAGTTTATGGGTGCCCATGTTACGTCATCAAAAAGCCCTTCCTCTATGAAACACAGTATCCAGTAAATGGTTGGTAAACGATGACAGCAAATGTTCAGCTTTATTTTTTCATTCTGAAAAATAAGGGTGCTCCATGTTTGCCTGAAAAAGACATGCTTCCTGCTGTTACGTTTATGCAAGATGGAGAAGTAAGCCATATTGCCATTTCATTCAAGTAATTCTTGATGCAGATGTTCGGGTAAGAGATAATCATTACTAGACATTACATGTTCCCATGACCTTATTGGCCACCAGGCAGGAAACCAGCAGTCTTTTGGCTTTGGGGAAATTTATTTTAATATATTTTTTTTTCTAATCGAAAATTAATCAAATGGCATATGGATGATAAATATTTAAACAGCTTTTTATTTTACTTAATTTTAAATGTTTTATGAAATTTTAAAGTTTTCATGGACTTTTTATCAACTTAAATACGGAAGTCCTAAGTTGTATACTTGGTGAGAGATATCAAACTCTCTTGATAGTGGAAAAAGGCAAGACATTTGCATGAAAACATAAATTTCAGATAGAAAAATGCAGTCTAAGTACCCTAAGGCGATAGTTGTTGGAATACTTAATAAGGTACATTATTATAGCGACTTTATAACTAAACAGCAACACTGTACAAAAATACTCAGAACATTTAGAAATTTTGGAAGAAAATTCCCTGATTTATTTTTTAAAAAAGGAGGACAACTGAAGAAAAAAAGAAAAAAGAATAATATTGAAAATTTTCCTCTATTTTAAAGACACTTTGTTTCATTATGAAAAAGCAAAGTTGGATTAAATTTCATTGATGATGTACATTAAAAAATAATTTAAATCACAAATCCACACCTCAGCAATATTTGAGAACCAGTTTACAGATAATTGCTTAACATTGCAACAGAAAGATAATTTTTTATATTAAGATCATAGCAAATCTCATTCACGTCACTGACTACGATTCCTACAAAATATCATAAATATAACTAATATAAAACGTCAAATTCTTATTTATGGTTTCAACTCAAAGTTGAACAGAAACTATTTCAGAAATTTCTTTCTCTTAATTCCCAGAGCAAAAAACTTCGGTAATTAAGTATTAAACAGTCGATCACTTTAGCCAGATTAAAAAATGGTCGCCAATAGATCCTCTATGCTCCAAATTTTTTTTTACCACATATTCAAAGTTATTAAAGAATTTTGGCTTCCAAAATGAAATTTGGCATGTTTGGCGAATCGACGGTCTAATACATAAGTACCAGCAATTCATTAATATCTAAATAGAAGTAGCTCGTTTTCATTTATATTTGCTAAACAAATAACAACTAAAAATCTTGGGGAAACCCATTTGTCTTTGGAAATGTGATTCTAAAATATTCCCTTCCGTGACTTAAATTCCGAAACCATAATTAATGGCGCCTTTTCCTCAACAGGGTTAAGCTGTGTTCTGATGCTGACACGTAAATGAAGTGTGGCAGAAGCAGCAAGTACTACCCTCAAGAATGAGAAACAAAGAAACAGGCGTTTAACATCACCCCAAGGCACTTTATTGCGGAGAACGTTGCAACTCAATTCCGAAAGAGGCAGCGTTTGGAAGGTGCCTGATGATTCATGACCGTAACGGAGGAAGGATTTTTAATACTGGCAGGGAAATTTAAAACATGTTTTCATGTAGAGATTTCAAGTGGGAGCGTTTTAGATTTATTTTTATGAAGAGCGTGGAGCGAAGCGGTGGACTTATAAAAATGGCTTTTAGCATTTCCCCTATTTTCTTTGCTTTTAAATTCCCAAAGCCACGAGGAAATTTTAAACAGGATCACAGGATTATCTTAGGTCGTTATTTCAACGAAATATTAAAATAGTTTGTTATTTATTGAAGAAAATGTAAAATTAATTTCTTTGCATTTTTATTGATTATGGGAGTAAATTATTTTAAATTTGAAACTCATTTTTTGAAATTTGCTATCGGTAGTAAAAAAAATTCAGAAGTAATGTAACTATTTAAACATTTATATTCTTTAAAAAGTTACTATACCGATAATAAAAGATTCGATTATATTAATGCATATCAAATGATAATTCAAGATTTATTCACCTGTTTTTCCAAGGATTTTTCTCTATCCGCAATGCATTTGCAACAATCTTTTGATCAATAAAATATTCTTTTGAACATTTTTCTCGAAACTTCCTGAGAGCTCAAGGCTTATTTTCTTGCGTGAAGAAGTTCAAAGCCATGCTAAAAAATATATTATTAAAAACATATCCAAATAATCGAATGTTTAAAATAAAACTTGACAAATAATTCAATTATGAAAGGATACATTATTTCATTTCTAGAGTCATCTCACCAAAATTGTGGAAGGTTTTGAAATTCTTGAAATAAGAATTTATTCATTAATATATCTGAATTAAAAAGTTACGTTTAAGGTAAAGTTTTTAAAACTTTCAAAAAATCCGCTTATTAAATTTTTTTTATAGAATGGATTTCATAAATCCAATGAAACGTAAGTATATTATTTAAAAATAAGAGTGTTTTTTTTAAAAAAATTAATTTTACTTATACTTTTTTCGCTCAAAATTGTACAAAGTAACAGCAATCTGAGGAAAAGTTCTGTTTTCAAGCTTTGATGAAATTTTTTGCGATAGTTTAAAATGTATAATACTTGGTTTTCGACGGGGGATGTATGTTTCGACAGGGGATCTACATTAGTGTTATGAAAGATATGAATGTTTCATGTTCTTAATATTAGCATTCGGATGATAAATAACATGGGATTTTAAATATGTTTAGTGTTATAAAGATTAGTAAAAACAAAAATGATAATTAACTTTTAATTCAATTGATACTTATGTCGCTATGGAATTTCATAAAATATTGAGTTACCAGTATAAGAAATTTAAAAAAAATATATAAACGTTAGTTTTTAATTCAAATGCTTTTTTGATAGAACATTTTACAAAAATTCAGATTCTTTTCTCAAAAAAAATGCAAACTGAGATATTATATAAATAAACAGTAATTATAAAAGAAATATGGTCTATGAAAGAGAAATAATATTATATTCCCAACTGGATAGTCAGGATTTACTTTAAAAATCTAGAAAACGGCTAAATGTAGCTAGAATATAAGAAATAATCTAAAAAGCAATAAACGAAGGTAATATATTTAATAAGGAAAATTTATAGTATCTTGAAAGATAACAGTGTAGTAGTTAAGTGGTAATATTTATGTAATATAAATTGAGTCATTCTTTTTGTTTCCCCATTTGCTAGTCTGCCGCTGTGTCCTCTGCATATTTGCTTAAGTGCATACCAAGCTATTGATATTTATAGCTGATGCAATTTTATAAGAAGTATATATCTGTTTTTATCTGCCTTTTTAACTATATATAGAATTTAAAAATTACTTCTGTAATAATCACAACTTATTTATAAATTATCACCCAGACAATCGAAAAATACTAAAGAATAATTAATTAACTAATTTATATACAGGAAAAGTTAAATTTAAAGCAATATAATGACAAACTATGTAATTCCAGTTTCGAAACAATAAACAGTTCTTGCGGACAATATTAATAGTATAATACTGAATTGACAATAAAGTTTATGACATTGTTTATGTAACAATTGTTAATGTAAATTTTTTTTCGAAGTTATACAAAAAGACATTAGATTAATTAAACATAAAAATAAATTATTGAATCATTAAGATAGATTTTGTTTTCTATGTTTATTGATACCTTGTTTATTTTTTGCAGACATCTTCAGCATTTTATTTGACTTTTAGACTATCCAAACAGGCAATTTAAATTATTGATAATCCAAATGGAGCTAAGATACATGTTACTTCTAAACCAAAGGGAATGATTTAACTTCATTTGCTTAAATTCATAGGAAAATCTACATAAAATTTTATTTTAATACTCAAGGTCGAAAGGGTCAAAATTTCAAACGAAGGAAAACTATCAATTTTGACGTTTTCCAATCAGTCATTCCATCAGGACCCCAGGGATTAAAGCGGATAATTAATCAATGCTTAGAAAAAGTTCTTTAATGAAAATTTCCAAAGGCATGATTAATGAATCGACAGAACAGGAGTTTGTAGCTCGGAAAAGTTCTGCTAAATATTCCAATAAACTTAAACGAATCTATAGCGCTTAAACAGTAAGAATTTTACCTCTTCAACTGTTGACCGCATTTAACAGATATATTAACATGGGAAATGGGTTAATTATGATTCACCTTTGAACTTCGGATCATATTATTTTCCATAATCAGCATTTCTATCATTTTGCTTTGTTTCAACATAAATGATTTTCGCTATACCAGCCGATCAGTGGCAAGTGTATCATTATCGAACGACCAACAAATTATCCTTGTTTATTGACATTGTAATTAATATATTATTGTGTGTGTGTTTTAAATATTATATTATATTACTTTTCTATTTTTAAGTGAAAGTTTTATAGAATATAATACAATTATTTTACACAAATAAGTGTGAAAAACTAACTCCAAGTACTTGAGTGACACTACTACAACGATAATCTGTAGCACTATTTAACCTTCAGATGCATATCATTCAGTTTTTTTCTTAGAAATATAAACAAATATTAATTGAGGATCACTGTTACTAATGCTGGCTGCTAATACAAGCAATTAAATCGTACTTATAAATGAAAAATAGGGATTATTTTTGTCGCCAGCCTAAGATTTTAATAGAAACCAAAATCAATTAAGTGGTAAAATATGCGGTAGATTCGTATTAGACGGTCGAAGCCAACGGTCGCCAATGGTTTAGTGATTCATTGGCGAGGGATTCAAATTTGGCGATAAACCATCGACGCCAAAGAAACCAACAAAATGGCTGAAGACTGTTAAAGTTTGAACAACTTATAAAATAATGGAATTTTTTTTAAAGATCGGTGGTTTAAAACGTAAGTATCAAAAATGAAGCTTTATTGTGTCGAGTGTCTTTCAGTAGAACTCCTCAAGATTTTAAGAATATTTATGATAATGATATGATTTAACATATTTTTTTGAGGCCGGGATGGCCTGGTTGGTAGAGCGTTGGACTCGTACTCCTTAGGTTATGGGTTCGAAACTCACCGGCCAAAACAATCCCCGAGTGTGTGGCGATTGGCGCTCGTTAAATCTGTTCGTGGTCTAAATTACGATTTGAGATGAACGAATGAATTTACATGAATGTAGTCCGCCCCCTAAAAAGGGTTGTGACGAGTGTGTAGCTAAGTCGTTTCTTGGCCCTAGTTGGCGCTATTTGAAAAACAAGAGACGTATATCTCTGGCTTAAAATCGGCTGATGTATCAGCGGGGCTTGGACATGGCAAGTGCCATAAGTAACAACAACAACATAATTTACCGTTCTTTGTTGTGCGTGTAGATAGAGAGTTAATAAAACAATCTATCGAAAGGAACAAGGCGTTAATTCGTAAAAATCTTTAGAAGATGCAGGAAATTACAACATTTACGAGTCGCAATTACGCATCTCCAATTTAGATAATAATACGGGAAACAACTTCCAAACACAGAGGTCTCTAATACCTCAGACAGATGACAGCTTCTGTGCACTGTATTAATATTCAAGTCTTCACTTCACTGAAGTCATCATAGCCAAATAGGTCTCCATCAGGTTTTTATACCTGAATTAGCGTGAAAACTAGGAATTTAGCAAAGGTTTTGCAAGACTATCTAGACTATCTTTCTTAATAATGGTCGTAGAGCTTAGGCGATAAAATTTTCCAGAATTAAATATTTTTCGCTAAATCTCGCCAAGTCGCCAAATTACAAAATTTGGCGTTCATACCTAAAATACGGCTAAATTACGCAATTTTCGTCACAGAATCTGATCAGTTTAGATCAACCTGAGTTATTTTCAGTTGAATATAAATTTTGACATAAATATTTACAAAGCTCAATATCTAGGTCTCATAGCTTTCGTATGAAATAAACGTAGGTAAAATTAATAAGCAATGGATTTATTGCTAGAGACAGGTGCGTTTAATTTAGGTAATTTATCAGTAAACATATATGAGTAGTTTGGTTATTTATTTCATGTACATGAAGAGCAATTTATAGAAATATATATTTAAGCATCTAGTTTTGTTAAATAAAATATAGTTGAAGGCTTTTGAGGGTTAGACTCCTCCACTCAATGAAGGGACGTATTTCCTTTAGGGAGGGTTGTACATTGGCCTGTGATGGCCATTAGGACTCAACTACAGTTCCCGCTATTTGCAGTTGCGGCTCTCCGGTCATTCTGTTCCTGTGGTTAATCCATGTGCCTTCATGGCGAGTCGGAGAGTTTGTTCTGTGTTTTACCCTCTGAAGCTGCTGCACCCCTCCGTCTGTTGTAAAGCGGAACACGAGAACAATAAGAACAAAAAATTTAGGTGCTTATATTTAGCATGCGAAGAAAATATGACCGACATCTTCCCAATTCTTTAATAATGGCTCGTATTATGTATAAATTAGTAAGTAAGTTTAGAATATCCAAGTGTTCGAAAAAATAATTCTAAAGCAAAATTCACAGCTCAAAAATTATTTAGAAACAATTTATAAATAATAGCTTGAAATTGCAACAGATACATAATTGTTTTTACTATGAAATTTCTAAATATAATAAACGTCACTAAATATAAATAAATGCAATGAGTCTTAAAAAAATATCACAATTAACTTTAACATTTTATTTACCGAATTAGTAATTTTCCAACTTCATTTTTGCCACTGTATTTCAGTTTCCTTTCAGAAATATTCTAGCAAACCCAAAAAGAAAAATTTTAATTAGTAAAAATATCGCAATTAATTTAATTATTAATAAAATATTTTCTACTTTAAACTTATACTAATTTCTTGCCATTTGGTTTACTTTATCTTTGTTCTTTAGAATACCACCAATAAAAATAGTCAAGTGACGAAGTTATAAGCCATATTTAATAGGTACTTTAAAGTACCGTCAGTAAACAAAGGGTTAAACTCATTTGTAAAGGTTCAGCTCTAAGTAGAAACATCAATAATTTCAAAATATTTCTATTAATTCTCAAAGAAAATGGCTTCATTAATTTCTAACTAGAAGTAGCTCATTCCCACTTATATCTACTACACAAATAACTACTAAGAATCCTGGGAAAACCCATTTGTCTTTGGAAATGTGATTCTAAAATATTCCCTTCCGTGACTTAAATTCCGAAACCATAATTAATGGCGCCTTTTCCCACAACAGGGTTAAGCTGTGTTCTGATGCTGACACGTAAATGAACTATGGTAGAAGCAGCAAGTACTACCCTCAAGAATGAGAAACAAAGAAACGGGCGTTCAACATCACCCCAAGGCACTATATTGCGGAGAACGTTGCAACTGAATTCCGAAAGAGGCAGCGTTTTGAAGGTGCGTGATGATTCATGACCGTAACGGGGAAGGATTTTTAATGCTGGCAAAGAAATTTAAAACGTGTTTTCATGAAGAGACTTCAAGTGGGAGCGTTTTAGATTCCTTTTTATGGAGACCGAAGACTTTAAGGAGTGAAGCGGTGGACTCATAAAAATGGCTCTTAGCATTTTCCCTATTTTCGTTGCTTTGAAATTCCCAGAGCCACGAGGAAATTTTAAACTAAATTACGCACTTATTTTTGGTCTTTATTTCAGCATCTAGTTTTATACGAGTCTTGTTTTCATACATTTATTAAAGACCTTTTTCTTTCATTTTCAACAATTGAAAAATATCTCTCTATTATTTGATGAACAATGAAAAAAGTGGAAATTTAAGGGTGACAATGTATCTTACGTTTGAAAGATTAGGCAAAACGATTTATTAAAAGGTAAGATAGAAACCAGGATAAAATATTTATTAGATAGAAAGATGGAAATCAGGCAAAAGCTACATTAGATGGAAAGATGGAAATCAGGCAAAAAGATACATTAGATGGAAAGATGGAAATCAGGCAAAAAGATACATTAGATGAAAAATGGAAATCAGGCAAAAGATACATTAGATGGAAAGATGGAAGTCAGGCAAAAAGATAAATTAGATGAAATAATGGATATTAGGCAAAAAGATATAATAGATGGAAATATGGAAATCAAGGAAAAAGATATAAAAAATGCTTCCATCTAATATACCTTTTTGATAGAAATCAGGCATAAAAATGTATTTAAAAAATATATGAAAAGTTTGGAAAAATTTATATCACTTTTAAATTATAATTTTGAAAGTTAATATGTTTTACATTTCGATACTGTGGAAAGTTTATATTTATACAATAGTATTTTTAGAAGTTATTGCGTAAAAACACTAGAATTCTGCTTAGGTTTTAATTAAAATTTTAATTAAGAAATTCAAAAAAAAAATTCCTGTGATTCCTGTGCTTCTATCCTTTATGAAATACTTTCATGAAACAAATTGGACTGTTACAATACCTAGGCTGTAGAGCACAGTGATAGTAGCCATAAGTGTTCTAATTTGATTTGATAGAAACAATTCGAAAACAATAGAAATTTTGAAAAAAAAAACGAAGCTCTTAAAGATTTTTCATATGCCTTCTACAAGTTAATTCTTCCCAAAACCCTCTATAGGGCTTTTAAACTGGATAAATTACTTACATTACTTAGGTCAAATAGAATGATTAACTCTTTTAGATACTCTAATCACCGATGTCTTATTAACCAATCTTTTCTGGGAAAGAATAGTGAAGAAACCTAATTGAACGAGGCATGTGAAAAAAAAAACTAATTGTTAAATGAAGTAGGGTAAAATTAAAAAAAATAATCTTGTCATTGGTAAGTTTTTAAAGTTTCCAAGAAACAGTTGCATAAGTTGAAAAAATTAATTGACACAACGAAAATACAATATCAGTATGCTGTAATTGTATAAATTTTGTATAAAATTACAATGCACCCGCAAAAATCATGGGATACGCAGCTAGACAGTTAAAGAGCTATTAATCAAACTTTCGGACTTTATGATTGTTTTAAGAAGTACGTTGTATTTTTTTTGTAAAATTACTACTATTAAGGCTGTTCTTACATTTTGTGAAAATCTCACACGCACGATTAAAGTGCTATCGATTTTCTACTTTTTTACATTATGATTATCTTATAAAAACTTTCTAAGTGTTATGTACAAATACTACCTGAGTAAAAATCATTAAATTGATTTCTTTTGTCTACAAAAAAATGTAAAAAAAACATAGAAAAATTTAAACAAGTGTTTACATAAATGAATTGACAATAATAAATAAAATAAAATAAATTCAAGCAAATATATTTCGTCACAAACTTCAATAAAATGTCATTTACTTATCATTTATTCCTACAACAGTAATTTATTATCAGGGAATCGTCCATTCTCGTAAAGAAACCTATTGAATTTAAAAGTGGTATTGATTGAAAAGATAACAATCAAAAGATGTGATACGTTGACGGGAAGCTATTGTTATGTGAGATGTTTTGAACGAGAAGTAATTACATTGAATGCATAGATAAAAAATATGAAAGATTTTTTGTACTCCAGAATAAAAGAATTAGATATTAGAAAACCTTTAATTTAATGGAAAGAAAGGACTTTTACTTTTAGAAATGTATTTAAATTGTAAAAGGAGATACAAGTTATTTTTAAATGCATCTCTAGTTTTCAAGATATTGACTCTCCATTTAAGGTAGCAAGATCCAAAATCACGGCGAATTTAAAATATATTGTGCTTTGGCGATTCATTTATTGGTTAAGACCGAAAAGATATTCGTGAAGGTTCGTAAAATAAAATGCATAAGTTTGTAATAAAATAAATTCACGCGTCTTTTTTTTTGTCATTTGGAAATATCTATTTAGAATATAAGTTAGGAAAAACTGTATGAAACAAAAAAAGATGAACATGGACTGATATGAGATTCATATAGAACTATTCTATGGAAATTATTTATTATTATTAGTTTGATAAACATTCAATTGAAACGAATAAATATTATGATTCAGCAAAGGTGAAAAATCAAATAATTGTCTTAAAAGTGTTTGATAGATTATATTATGCCAACTTGTAGTTGGTTTTAAATAATTTATCAAGAAATAGTAAAAAAAACCATTTCACCAGAAGAAGAAAAAAATTTTAAAATGTCAAGAATTTATAGTTTTATCTTCTGTATTTTCAACGTATGTTTGATTTTTTCAACTCAACCAAAAGAAAAGGATAGTTTATTCAAGAAAATATTAAAATACGTGCTCTTGTTAGTTAATATATTGGTTATAATATTTCTAATCTACGACACAAATTATTCAAATGCTTTGTCAGTAACGAGTATTGTTTTTATAGCAAGCTTCTTCATATTATGTTCATACCGCTGCATACTTTGCGCGAAGTTCCATTATTTCAGAATAATAGCCTGACAGCAAAAAGTTTCTTGGATGAAAAGTTTCAAAATGAAATTGTGTATTTGTGTCATAATTATAATGAGCATTTTAACAGAAACTACCCGATTAATTTGGATAATTATTTCTGATTTTAAATATGAAACCACAGCAACTGAATCGGCTTCAGAAAACACCATCCGATTAAGCATTTTGCAAAGTTTTATGATTTCAGTGCTAAATGTTATACCGATGAATATATTTTCTGCATTTTACACTATTATCTGTTTGGAAATCCTGTCAGAGTTGGATTTTTTATACAAAAAGTTCTCGAAAGGAAATATGACATTTGATGAAGTTTTGAGAGCTTATTCTTTTATAGAATCTAAAGTAGAAGCTGCAGATGATAAATTGTCTTTTTTGATATTTTTGATTAATGTTATGAATTACTTTAACATGTATTATATGTTGAAAATTTTTTTACAACCGAGTTCTTCCTTATATAATAATATAAGTGTATTACTTCTCCAATACATTTATGGTTTACATAATCACAATGATATCCGCCGCAAAAGTTTGTGAAAAATCTCAAAGCATAATAAGAGTGTCTAAGAAATTGAACACAACAACGAAAGAAGTATTTTTGCGAAGGCTGACTCTAAATGTGGAAAAAGACATTTGTTTTACAGCCTGGAAGATTATGCCGATTAACAGAAGTTTTATTTTTGGAAACATTGGACTAGTTCTGACGTATATTGGTTTGTTTTATAGCTTTGAACATTGATATGTTCCGTTAGAGATATTCTGAGAACATAAAAAAGATAATAGTAAGAATTTAAAGAGAACTGATAATAAATTTTGAAAAAAAAAATCTGAATCTTTTAAATGTTTCAAATGACATTTGGAAATAATTATGTAATGTTTTAATTTATTTTAAAAATATAACGATTTAAAATATTATATAATTATTTCATTAAAACATTATATTATTATACACGTAAATATTAATGTAATTTCTTTTAAACAATCCTTTATTATTTATATCTTATTTAAATTTTTTATTTGGCAATTTTTGAAAAATAGTTCAAACTGATATATAAATTATATGTTAATATATTTTTCAAAAGGAAAAATTAAATAGTGAATATTTTATAAAGGAAATCGTAATATTTGTTGCATTGTACTAACTAAATTATCGTAGATGTAAAAGAATGAATTTTTCTTCATTATTGTTGATAAAATTGCAGAAACCTTTGTCATTCTGTATTCTGTTTTTTTGACTAAGAAACTTAATTTTTAACTTCCCATTATCGCCTAATAAAAGTGTTTTCATTTCCAATAATTTATAAATGTCATTTGTTCTAATAAAAATTTATTCGTTATTATCTAATGAGAAACATTCGAGTTTTTAAGTCATTAAGATCCTTAAAAGCAACAAAAATAAGTCATTCCAATTTCTTATTCAGTGAGTTTATTTTTTATTTCTTTTTTACGTCGTTAATTTAGATGTACTCATAAAAAATGTATTGATATAAAATTTAAAAGTATTTTTTGAAGAAAAAATATATTGTTGCTATTCTTAGAGCAATGATCAGAAACTAGTCAAGATGAGCATTATAAAACTTAAAGGCATATCCTGACTTTTTTTTATGGGGGAGAGAAATATTTACTTATAAGTTATTATTATTGATAGAAAACTTTTAAAAATAGATTATAGACGCTCATCATCATGAAGCAATAACTTTTATATTAAAAACACCCTTTTTATTTAAAACATGTTTCTTCAATAAAATAAGAATTATGTGAAATCTGTTAGTTAATTGCAATCAAAAATTTAATCAACGATTTTTTTAGTAATCAAAAAGTTTAATGAGCATGTATAGAATGTTTCTGAAGTCATGACTCAAACTTTCAGTATATATAAATAATCACTTTTCCTACAGTAGTTTAGGTTAACAAATTAAAAGTGTAATTGGGAAAAACAAGGAGTTAAATAAAAAAATTATTTACTTAATACTTTTAGAGTATATATATTTATCGACGTACATTAAATAAAGATGAAATGTTGTGAAAAAAAAATTGAATAGTTATAGAAGTCTATTAGTTCCTAAATTAATTTATCTTTAAAATAATGTTATTGAATTTGAATCACGTTATGGGAAGTGCAAT
>JAOUZG010044841.1:1982089-1993103 GCA_026289955.1 Argiope argentata
ATATACACATTTTTTCTTCCAATCCAGTTCAAAGAAATTTTTTAAAACTGGTAGAAGATGGCATTTCATGTCAATGCAGTTTTTTCAAGCATTAATGCATTAACCTTTTATTAATTAATAAAAGACTAAATTTCTAACCCTATAGTAGCTCTTTGTGATCGCGGTAATTGTTAGTCGGGATAGCCTGGTTGGTAGGGTGTTGAATTATCATCCCTTGTGCTGCGAGTTCGAACTTGTTGTTACTCATGACAAAGTTCTCCATGTCGAGAATAATACTACTGGGGGTACTGATTCACAGTTGATCGTTATTCGGGTGAGCAGGGGTCAATACCCTCAGAATCTATTGCACTCCTCCTTCTGTTATAAATTGGAACACGAGAACAACAATTGTAATTATTTAATAAAAAGTAACTAAAAGGAAATTTTTCCCAATACCCAAAGTAGGAATTGATTTAAAAAAATATTTTTTTATATTACTTGTTTTTAAGAAAATAATATAAATAGTTGTAGTTCAGTAAAGTTTCTAATAATTGATTTGCAGCTCAAACTGAAAATAATATTTGCAATAACACTTTATTAGCCTATACTTTATTATTAACTATATAATAGCTTGCTATAAAATACTTAAACCAGAAATATGTTTTTTTTATTTATTCGAAACAAAAAGCAGAACAGCGACTGGAAGAAAAAACAAACGTAAGTGTAATTTTAAAAATGAGCATCATTTCCCGATATCTCAATTTGCAGTATTTTGTGTTTATCAAAAGTGTTTTGGAATAAGACATAATTGACTATACTTTTAGCTTTTTATGCCTAACAGACAAAGTAAATAAACCATATCTCTTGAATATATCTATGGTTAATCATAGTTTCTCTTCATTACTCAAAGATTAGTCATAGTTTCTCTTGATTAGTCATAGATTAATTACAGTTGCTCTTGATTAGCCATAGATTAATTATAGCCATAGATTTTTTCATTTGATTTGTAGTAGATTAATCATAGTTTTTTGATTAATCAAAATATATAATGCCATCAAGATTGGAATTTTCCTATTAGTTTTTAAATTTAATTTATAAATTTTGCCTATTAATTTAAAATACGTGATTTGTCGAATACATTCATAACTGATAGTTTGATATTAGATATGGCGGTTGTATAATTGATTTCCTAAAATAAAAATATTGAAATAAAAAAAATCAATCAAACAATTGAAAGAAGTAAGCTCATTACGAAGAAGAATCCAATTATGGCAAATGGATACATTAATCTTTCTAAAAGATAATGCAAATAATTGATCATTTTTTACGATTGAAAGAATACAATGAAAAAATATATACAAAAACATCGTTCGATATGTTCTTTTCAATAGTTCAGTCAATAACATGCCACATTTATTATTTATTCTCCCAGAAAAATACAATAACATATCATTTTATGCGTTAAAGCAATAAATCAAAAAACTAATTGAATGAACTGTTATTAATAAAGAATATCCATCATGTTTTGAATCCAATTCAATTCTGTAGAAGATAATTGCATAGAATTCAGCATTTTCAAGGGTTCAGAATACATTTTTGTCTCTTCAGAATAATGCAGTTTCTGAATGAATCATTGTACTGTATTAAATAGGATAATAAAGCTTTTATTCGAAACGAAGTTTTTAAATTATTAAAGAAGAAATTATAACTAGTTTTTCATACATCTTTTCAAGGCTATAATACATGCGATAAAAATAAATACATAAAAAGTAGAATTATAGAGGATTTTGTATAAAATATTTATGTGGCCAGTCTCCAGAGGAAAATTGGAAGATATCAGTAATAATAAAAAATTATTTAGCTTAACTCTATAATTTATATCCTGAATGTAAGAATGCAAATTTGAAACAAGATGAAGACATTAAGCACGTTAAAACAACAGGAAAAACAGAGATCTTATAGAAATTTTTGATGTTTAAATTAGGTTCATTGGTGCAAAAGAAGATCTCTCAATTTATAAAGACGTTTTAGTAATATTTTAACCAATGCAAATTTAAATTTCCTATTAACAAAAGGTGAATAATAATAATAAAAAAACTTCGCTTTATCAAAAAAAGTCAAGAATTTATAACTTTATTTTCTTCTTTAACTGAATTGAAAAGAAAATTTCTCTCATCAAAATGTTTTTAAAATCAAACAGGAGAGAATAAATAAACTATTTTTGAATATATTTCTGACTTCTAGGTCTTGAATTTTTTTTGAGTTTCAATATACAGGATACGAAATCACGGAGGATTTTATCTATAACATTTCGATGATTAATCTATTGATGGAAATGGAAATAAAGAATTGCGATTATGAAATATCTTTAAAGTAATAAAAGTGAGTTGTTGATTTCACAAACTCACGTGCATTTATTTTGTAACATACGCAAATACTATTTTGTGAAACCAGTTGGGAAAAAACTGAATAAAAAATGATAAATGTTATCAATTACATAAAATTTCTAGACAAACAAATAATTTTTTATGAGTAACTTTCAAAGTTTCGGCATTGTAACATTTTCCATACCAGAATCAATTTATTGTCATAAAAAAGCTTAATAGCTGATATTATATGAGCTTGTGGTTGATATTAGATGAATAAGAAGAAATAATAAAAAAAATCTTGCACCACAAGAAAAAGAAATATTGTTAAAAAATGTCAAGAATTTATAGCTTCATTTTCTTTGTTTTCAACATAAGTCTCATCTTTTCAACTCGACTGAAACAAAACGATAATGCTGCCCAAAAAATAATGAAATATTCTATTATGGTGTTTAATGTATTATTAATTACTTTTATGATGTCATTCACCGAATTTCCAGGAAAAATAACAATCACATTTATGGTTAACATAACTCGTTTTATATTGTTTTGTTTTTATCGCTGGACGCTTTGCTCAAGATTGCATTATTTGAAGGCAGTAGCAAAACAACAGAGTCTATCATGGATAAAAGATAAGAAAATCAAAATGTGTCTATATATATTGATTATTACAAGTATCTTAATAGGCATTATCTTCTGCCATTGGAGCATTAAATATATTTTAGATGACAAACTCCCCAGTTTTAAATCCATTTTCAGATTCGACATTGTTCTAAAAATCTTATATTTTATAATTGCTTCCTTTCTGATTGTAATACCACTGAATATATTTTCAGTATTTTACGTTACTACTTGTTTAGAAATACAATCAGAACTGAAATTTTTACACAGGGAATTTTCTAAAGGAGATATGACTTTTGATGAAGTTTTGAGACTTTATTCCCTTGTGGAATCAAAAGTAGAGACTATTGATGATAGCGTTTGCTTCTTGATATTTTTGTTTAATATGATCAATTCTTTGAATATGTACTATATTTTGAATATTCTTCTACATTCAGATTCTTATTTATATAGCAATGTCAGTATATTTTACTGCTGTAGTACGTTTTTGTTTTATCTAATCTCTATGATTTCAGCCACAAGAGTGAGTGAAATATCACATAGCATAATATGCGTAGCGAAGAAAAAGATTACAAAATCGGAGAAAGAAGTTTCGCTAAGATTGACTTTAAATGTTGAGAATGACATTTGTTTTACTGTATGGAAGATTATCCCGATTAACAGAAGCTTTATTTTTGGGAATATTGGAGTTATTCTTACTTATATATGTTTATTTTACAACTTTGAACATTGATATTTTGCTGTGGGATTTGTCAATGATGTTTCTATAGCTAATGTTCAATTTCCTTCATTTTAGATTCAATAAATATAAAATATATAGGCAAAAAGGTGTAAATTTTTATATTAAATATAATTTTTAATAGACAAAATGTGATGAAAATTGCTTGGATCCTAAACATATCCTCTGAAGTATAGCTCGCTTGAACTTAAAGCTAAAGTAAATAAAAGGAAATCAAAAGTTTTAATATTTGTTGTGGGATTCTTCAATGGTGTTTCTGTAGGTGAAGGTCAATTTCCTTACTTTTAGATAAAAATTTTTTTGAAATACATAGATAAAATAACGTAAATTTTTATATTAAATATCAATTTTTAATAGACAAAATATGGCAAAAATAGTTTGGAGCCGAAACAGATCCTCTGAAATATGGCCCCCATATGGTATGCCTGTACTTTAAGTTAAAATAAATAAAAGAAAATCAAAAGGTATAATCTTTTCTTTATAATATTAACAAATGTGGAAATTCGAAAAATATTTTCTACAAACCTTAAACAATTCGATTCACAAATCTGTTTTGATGATTATGATGATAACGTGACCTCTGTACAACGGAAAGAGGGGTGCAATAGCTTCTGAGGAAATGGAACCCCTGAGCACCCGAGGGTAGAAGTCTGACTTCTAGCTCATATGAAGATGATGCACACTTTATCTCATTCTCTCACACTGTCCATTTTACAGGGGGACACATCCATACACCTCACAGATAAAACACTGAATAATAACCACGCCCTGACCGGGACTCGAACGCGGAATTCCCAGAACACGCGGAAGACGCGCTACCTCTGGGCCAGGATGCAGGATCAAGTTTATTTTGTATTTCTTTATAACATTATATGATAAATGAGAATATTGATCTGAGAATATTGCTGTTATATTTGAATGATGTCTAATGATATATATATTCCAGTTTCAAAATGCAATTTTTAAGCACCATTTTATGTTTACAAAGTATATATTTTTAAAATGTGTTGTCGGAATCTGATATTTTTAGAACATAATATTGTTTTATGTTTAATATTATATCTTGCATTGTTTTTAAATCATATTATATGTTATCTCAATACTTTCCTAGATATCGCGTTTTTAGTTAAAGCTATTGGAAGATTATACAACATCCTTCGGACTTATATGAATTGAACATTTCTTAACTCACAAATAAACAAAAAACAACATTAATAACACATTTGATTGGTTCATATTGTAATTTAAAATGCATAAATAAAGATAATTTAGTTTATCGTCATATATTTCCAGAATTTGAAAATAAACTTATGAAACAGAGCAAAGCTTAATTGCTCAAAAAATAAATCTATAGCTAAATTATTAAAATCTGTCACTGTTTAGATTGTTTTGTAAACTAATGATAAAACTTTAAAACTTTCATAGACTATAAAATAGTATTGTTTTTAATTCTTGCAAAAAAAAAAAATACATACTTATATTTTGTCTGCCATAACCGTTGTTTTACTTCTATCTTGCAATAAAATTACATACTAAAATTTGCATAGAACACATAATTTTAGATTCTAAAAATTTTGAAACTGTAATGAATGGCTATTTAGGTGTTGGAGATTTACTTTGCACGTTTTGACAGTGATATATCGCCAAGTTAGGTTGGAGCAGAAGAGACAACCAAATAGGAGTTTAAAATCGCCTCAAAAGCATTTTTTTTCTCAAAAATCTGAAACTTGGTTTTTGAGTAGACTGATTTCGGAGATGTGTCATGATTTATAGCCGGAAAGCGATGCATTTTTAATTCGGTTAGTGACTTTTAAAATATGAATCGTATAAAGAGTTCAGTTCACAAATTTCATAAATTATACTAAAAATAATATTTTTGGTACTTT
This sequence comes from Argiope argentata, assembly GCA_026289955.1. Classification (NCBI taxonomy): domain Eukaryota; kingdom Metazoa; phylum Arthropoda; class Arachnida; order Araneae; family Araneidae; genus Argiope; species Argiope argentata. The sequence continues at coordinate 1,987,681 of JAOUZG010044841.1, forward strand.
TTTGTTCGAAAAATCACCAAATCATGTAGAATTCATCAAAATTTCTTATAGCGATTTTAAAGCAAAAAGTCAATAAATAATGTACAATTCCGCCAAATTTCCTACAGTGATTTAAAAAAAAATCGCCAAATAATGTAGAATATCGCCAAACTTCTTAGGCAATTTTTCGTTTGCGCCTAGCTATCGGAAAAGTACTAATATTTTATAGGTAGGAGCGAATAGGAGAATCACACTGAATGATTCTTTCAAATGTTTTATAGAATCTTACAGCCAGTTAAATTGCATAATAAATGGGAATTTCAAACTGAATTTTCTTGCTGTCTTTGAGTAATTTATACAGTGAGTACAAAATGATTCAAAACTTGAGAATAAAAAGGATTCAAATTCAAATTTTTATTTATTTGTTTTCAAAACAATATTTGATTAATATGAATTACGCCATTGGGAAGCAAATTAATAAAAATGGAGAATAAAGTAAAAAAGATACAATTTTATATGCACTAAATGTGCATAATGTGGAAAGAAATCTTTTTTTGAAATATGCACGTTGTTTGCTTATATTTCTTATCTCCCCCTACCAGTTTTAACTTCTGAAAAATCTTATTTATAGGCATGGCAGCTATTTCTAGGTAAAAAAAGAAGAATTTTTCGCTTCGCTTTGGGATAGCTTACAGCGCCATCTGGTGGGAAATGTTTGAAATAGCGTTTTTATATCATAAAGAATAAATAAAAGATAATTTGTAGAAAAATGCAGTTGCTAATTTATTGATAATAATTTATATTATCGCTTTAGAGAACAAAATAGATAATAATTTATTATTATTTATTTTGTATCAATGATATCTTTAACACTGAGAACAGACGACTAACAAAATACATTTAATTTTGATGGCATTTTTCGAAACTGTGTCATCACAAGACATACAAACATTCAACAATTGCTCATTTTGGAAAAAAAGTGACTATAATTTACTTTTACTTGTAAAAATTAATCAAATATAAAAATACTAGCAGTACCTGCATGGCTTTGCCCATGGCATAGCATCCAAGAAGAAAAATTGGCTTTAATCTTTTATTTACACCCCCCTCTCTCCCCCCGATATGCTTTGGGCATGTTACGAAAAATCAAACAAATATAAAAATATATTTTAAAATTATGGAAAATTGCTACAAAACAATTTTTATAGCACACATTCAGAAATATTTAGACAGTTATAAAGGTAGAAATATGATATGTCTGTAGACAAAACACAAGCGATCATTTCAAGGTTGGATTTCCCTCTTTTCGGTATAATAAGATTTGAACCGCTGTTTAAAATCAGATGTAAGCAAAAAATTGTAACTTATATGCATATCAAAGCTCTTGCTATTTACACATGGGCAGTATGAGGTTTTCGAGCATGCGCAGATAAATTAAAATCTCAATAATACAATTCGGATTTTTATTTTTATGTGATTTTAGTATACTAAAACCTTCCCCATTATATTCTCTATAAAATGGGATAAATATCTCCATTATCCGTTTACTATTTTTCGAGTTTTTGTGTTTCCAACATACAGATGCTTTCAGGAGACTTCATTTTATACTATGTACAAATATGCTACCTTTTCTCTCAGCCTTAGAGTACAATCGATATCGTATAACTACTGTTCATTTATGTGTAAGCATTTTAATGCTGAAAAATATTTAAATGAAAAAATAATAAAATAACAACTATGGTATAAATCTATGTTGTTGATGAGGTTGAGTAGTCAACAAAATAAAAATAATGACATCCTGTAATAACTAACTATTATTATCATATGAAAACATATTGTTTTGGTTTCATGTTTTTGAAGCCATAAAATGTGTGGGCAACAAATTGGCGATATGTCGTTTCCACTTTTAGGGTTATTGAAAAAAATTCAGGTTATCACATTTCGTGATTTATCACTAAAAATCAATTAAAAATAGCAATTCAATTTGTAATTCAAAAGTCAAAGGCAATATTGTTACATTAATTTTGTTAAAATGTTTTTATCATGTGAGAACTTGATGTTGTATTTCGTTTAAAGTTTTAAAGCCACAAAATGAACAGATAAAAAAAATTGGCTTTTATTTGCTTTGGATGTATTATTAGTACTCTATATGTAACTCTTATATGAGTGCAATTATATCTCTTTAAATATTATTATATTTTGAAACAATAAGACTTAATTTAAAATTAGATCCGAAATAATATTTTATTTATACAAATTCCTGTGGGAATTAAAGGCTTAAGAGTTATTTATTTTATGAATTAATATTTATTCTCATATACTTTAATGCAGAGAGAAAACAGTTTTATATGATAAGTAAGACTAAGAGAATTTTAATAAAAAAACAGCTTAAAAATGTAAAGATTATGTAACCAAATCATAATTCTCTGAAAATTAAAATTACACTCATTTCAAAACCATTACTTTATGATTAGTGAACTTGATTCTGTAGCACTCTTTCCAATTTTAGGGTTAATGAATCTTAAGTGTTTTATTTCCCTAATGTTATTCGCATAGATCTGATAGTAAATTGATACAGAGTGGTATTATTATACCACTTTTCTACTCATCGACTCGTGAGGACAATTTATAACGCAATAAAAAGAGGAGTGAATTTCATTCAAAAGGCTAAAATATTCGTGTTCTAGATTAATTTATTGATGGTATGCGATAAATTTCTCTTAGGATGAAATTTTTTTTCTTTGGTTCAAATCATTTTTGGCTTTTTTCCAATAAAATTTTTTTTTAACGGAACGAGAAGAAATTTCCATTAAAAGAATGAAAGCATTTTAAATTGAATTTTATCAGACAAATTTCGTTAACTACATTTTGCTTATAAATTATTATTATTTGCTGCAAGAATAATAAAGTAGCTTTTAAAACCTACGAATGCGTTTACTTTTATATCTTTAGATAAGGAATAAATTAATTTAGATAAAGAATGAAATAAACTCGTGAATTTAGAATTGAATATTTTATATAAAAATCGTTTGCTATAGTGATTTTTTAAATGGACAATCAATTACGAAAACTAAGTTTCAGATTTATAAAATTAAAATTTCGATTTTCAAATAATAAATAAATTTTTGTCAATGTGTCAAAATTCTAAAACTGTATCCGTAAAGAAATAGTTAATTTAAAGTATTCGTAATATGTTCCAATATATACGATGTTAAGTTTTTTGAAATGATTATAAAAATTACTATAGATATCAGTTAACTGAAATAGCAAAATACTTTTCAAAATATATTTAGATAATTTTAAAAGTCAGACAAACCATTTAGAAATCAGAAAACTGAAACAGATTTTTTGAAGCATTAAGCGAAGTATAATTGTTCAATGATGTGTTTTATAATTTACAATACCAGCCTCCTTTGATGACCATTACGGATGTACTTAATTTTTGTTCCTTCATAGAAAGTTTTAAAGTTGCATAATAAAATTAAGTATAATGAAAAATTTCCTTTAGTATTTACATAATAAAACTGTGAAAATTTTGGTTATAATATCGTTCGAAAATGAAAAGCAATATAGGGCACAAGATAATTAAGGCTCGGTTTCATATGAGATAAAAGTTGGTGAAATTGGTGATATGGTAAATGTTGGGGACATATTTTGTAGTTTTATTAAAAAATATATTGCATTTTTTTGCATGAATCTATTTTTTTATATTTAAATCAAGATAATTTTTAAATAATAACAATTAGAATTTTAGTAATGCATTATTATTAATTTGAAAAATTATCATTACTATATATTAAAAATATTAAATCACTAACAGGAGAACGAGGAGTAACTTTTGATGTTTTCAGTTTCATTAAATTAGGATTTATAGATAAAAAATCAAACCAATTCAATTGTTTTCTGTCTATTGATTATTAATTTACTATCGGAACAAGAAAATTAAATTATTGAAACAAAAAAATAAGGAAATTAGAAAAAGGTGTGTTTCACAAAATACATGGATTGTGGCAGAAAGTTTTTTTTAATATGAAAAAAAAAAAAACGTTAGTTGTAGTTTGAATAATTTGAAAACAAAGAATAATCTATAATCGAAAAATAATTTTATCAAATTAAAGAATAATGAATGAATCCTATTCATCTGAATTTTATCAAATTTCAGATTTCAGATGCAAATAACAAAATACAAACAAGTTTTTAAGTACCGGGTTTTCAACAAAATGACAGGTATATTTGTAAAACCAATAAAAACTAAGGGAGCAGCAATAGAAATACATCGTTTATTGCAGTATGCTTGGGAAACAATAAATTTTCAAGCAGACATATTTGCAAAATTAGTTACAATTTCCAAAAATAGATGGCGCTGCAACATAGAAAAATCTTAACTACGATATTTTTCAAATATCTATCATTCTCAGCAATAACATGAATGAAATGAGCAGAAACCCGTGTGAACATCTCAGACGGGATGGCTTCACACTCAGAACAGATGTATTGCACAAATTGTTCAATTGTTTCCGGATTGTCGAGGTTCTCTTAGTCTTTTAGGTATCCCCACAGAAAGAAATCACAGGGGTTCTTGTCGGGTGAATAGGGAGGCCAATCCACACCCGCTCCTGTGAATGTAGGATTGTAACAGTTTTCGGTCCTTTCTTTGCATTAAACTTTTATTCAAAACTTCGTCTTGTTGCAACAACACTGTGCTCTATAAACTATTTTGCAAAAATGTTTTAATAATATTTGAATTGATTAATTAATCAATTTGTATCATTTTAACAACTTATATACCTAAATAATACTAGTCTTAATAATTATAATATTAATTTTTACAGTCTTGATCTCATTTAATATTTAATATTAGAAAATCCATTTATATTTTTAATGATGTCGATTACTACTCCCATAATTAATGAAAAGTTACTAGTGTCATTAAAATGTTTTATCTACTTTACATCACACGATTCATCAATTACTGCACGCAATGATAAAAACAATCATTTTACTAATGACATTAATTTTTTGTTTCAAATTTTGTTCAATAAATTATTCTGGCCTTTAAAGATTATCTTTAATACGATGTAAAAGTAAACATTTTAAATTTAATTTCATATCGCTTTATGTCATTTATAAAAATCATTTGGAGGTGTTTTATTTCAAAATACAAATAAACTGTTTTTATTAGTTCTATTCATAATACAATTCCCCAAATGCGGCGTGGCTTTTCTATTAATGAAGACTATATAAATTGTAAATAAAGTGGAATACGTTAATGATAGGGCAGTATTGATTTTAAATATAGAACTCTATGACATTCTAAATAAAATTGTTTGGGTAATATGATGTCCTGTTTCATTTATATTAATTAATGTATTCTAGCATATTTATATTCCTTTTCAGCATATTCTGTGTCTACTTTTGTACATTAGAAATTGAAAAAACAACAA
>JAOUZG010044841.1:1993113-2007606 GCA_026289955.1 Argiope argentata
TATCATTACTTAGATTGGAAGATGTTAATGATAAGCATTAATAATTAATTTTAAATGTGGAATTCTATGACATTCTAAATTAAATTATTTATCAACTAGGATGTCCTTAAATATTTGTAATGATTAATGTATTCTAGTATATTTATTTTCCTTTTCAACATTTTTACGTCCATTTTTGTGCATTAGAAATTGAAAAAACGAATGAAACAGCAGAACATATTTTCTAGGAAATGAGGGATGGTTAATGGTTTCGTAAAATATATAATTACTTAGATTGGAAGATGTTAATGATAAGTATTAATGATTAATTTTAAATGTGGAATTCTATGACAATTTAAATTAAATTATTTATCAACTAGGATGTCCTTAAATATTTGTAATGATTAATGTATTCTAGTATATTTATTTTCCTTTTCATTTTTACGTCCATTTTTGTGCATTAGAAATTGAAAAAACGAATGAAACAGCAGAACATATTTTCTAGGAAATTATAGAAGAATACTGTTTTCGTATAATGTATAATTACTTACGATTCATGAGAAATATGTGCAAACTAATACTGAAATTGTTCTAAATATGATAAAATAATTCTTTTTGGTGAATACATTTTTGCCACCTCTATGGATTAATAGTTTTTATTAATCTTTGTGTGTCAGAATATTTATCAAACTATTTTTATATTATTCTAAATACAGAGGAAACAAAAATTTTGATATTTTAAAATTTCAGGTTTCTTTTGTATTCTTTGAGATTTGTATGCATTTTTTTAAGGAATGGAAAGGACTTCTTTTTCTTTTTTTGTGTACATGAATACGACTCAATTTTTTTTCAAAAACTTTACAAAAGACTCTTCTCTTTGCATTTTATAACAAATCGGTAAGTTCCGGAACTGAAAATGGTGAAAGAGAGAGAGAGAAAAAGAAACAGCAAATCGTCCAGTAGACGAATTTTTTACGCGGCATTTTTCGAACCTCCGGTGCAAATATCTACAATTGCTCTCTTACCGCTTTTTTTTATTCTTTAGAACATCCATTTCTTTCTTCGAAATGCTGTTTAGAATTTTCGTCATGCTTTTTAAATTTCTTATTTTCTTCGCCTTTTTGCTTTCGTTGTAGATGCAAAACGATTTTTTTTAAATTAAAAAAAAACATATTTATTACGATTGGATTTCAGAATATGGAACCTATGAAAGCTTCATTTCTGAAACTAAATTAAAACTCTGCAGAAGTAACAACAGAAAGATGTTGACAATAAAAACAATATTGATCAAACTTATATTAAATTCCTCGTTACAAATGATTTTCATAGTATATAAAGGATATTTAGAAGAAGTGAGGGCCGATATGGCCTGGTTGGTAGAGTGTTGAACTCGTAATCCTTAGAGTACGAGTTTGAAACTCACCGGCCAAGATTCCCCGAGTGTATGGCGACTGGCGCTCGTTAAATCTGTTCGTAGTCGCAAAGTCCTCCATATTGAGAGTAATACCACTAGGGGTACTGGTTCAGAGGTGATCATTCTCTGTTCCAGGTCTAAATGACGATCTGAGATGAATGAATGAATTTGCATGAATGTAAAATCCCCCTAAAAAGGGCTGTGGCGTGTGTGTAGCTAAGTCGTACTCTTGGCCCTAGATGACGCCACTTGTAAAAACAAAGAAACACATTTCTTAAGCTTAAAATCTGCTGATCGTATCATCGGAGGCTTGTCCACGGTAAGTGCCATTAGTCACAACACAACAACAGAAGAAGTAAAGTATCTAAAGGCAGTGAAAATGCGGGATGCTTTTAAAATAATGAGACAAACTCAATGAATAAATTATTTTTTTATTCAGAGCAAGTAGCCTCGGTTCTAGATAATGAAGTAAACGAGAAAAAATATGTTAGAGATTAAAAAAAATATTTTCAATTGAATAAAAATCTACACAAAAAAGGTTAAGTGCACAGAATGTAAATTTTAATACAAATTTAAAAGTTTTTCCACCACGATCGAAAAATAGATTCCAACAAAAAATTAAATGGCTGGTTCAATAAAACCATGCGTAACCTAAGAGATAAATAAATGAATAATTGGAATTAATTTAACGGAAAAGTTTAAATTAATAGATCTATTTGGATAAAAAAATTGCAAAGAATACAAGGGAAAATATTTATATGCATATATATTCTTCTATATATCACTGAAATAACTATAACCGTTATTTTAATGATTTTATTTGGAAGGAAAAGGTATACCATTAACTTTTTTTGCAGAATAATCCGTTTTAACTGTTATTCAAAATAAAAATCCCAAACATGAAATATCCGGTATTTTTAGTCAAAAAATAATGGCCCTCTGACTTTATTACCTTCTTGTTCTACTTAATGTACTGTTTTTAAGCGAAAAATAAGGCTGCTTTAACAAATGAATGCTTAAGAATAAAACCTAATAAAAGAACCACTTTGAACCTAACCACATTACTCGATTTGAATTGAAGATTCTTGTATTCTGGAATTCCATCCAAACAAATGCTTTCTCTTTCCGACAAAGAGAAAATGTTTACTTCGTAGTGACAGAGATGTAGCTAAAGGGATTCCCACGTGATTTAAAAGGGAACAGTTGAAAGAAAGTACAGATAGTTAAAAGATAAATGAGTTTCTAAAAGGCCACCAGGAGCATACAAATATGTAATTTTTTTTCCGAGGAAAACAGGAGGACTTAATCAGGAGGGAAATTAGGCTTAGTGTATAGACGAAATGAACTGTACTCGATCTTTTAGAAATCGTTATCAATTTAAGTACAAAATAAGAATAAAATTTGCTTCTATCTTTAAGTTTTAAGCTTTTAAAGATGATCTGCATTTCCTAAGAATTAGCATGGAAGAAGAAGGGGGGATTATCATTAATTTGTTGAGTTAAGTTAGTTTATTTCTAAATTTTATCCTGAATCTAGCTTTAGTCTTAAAGGAAATAATGAAACAGGAAATCCCTCTTAACTCTGAAAACTCATTGACAATAAAACGGGTTAAATGCATTTAGGGTAAGATGATATAGTTCAACAGGTTCAAATCCATTAAACACGTTAATTCGATTTGAACTCTGAAAATACGTTGCAAAGAACGTGAGAAAATTTTCCCTCTTTCTAAGTGACACATGTTTGAGCATTATTACATCTGACCAGCTGTGGGATAATTCTTTTCCTTGTGACACTTTCCCGTTTTGATTGTCCTAAACGGAAGATTTTCCGCTTAATGTGACTATCTGGACATGAATCGAGTCCAGATAATGAGTCACACGTGCATTTTACGGCCCTCTAAAGAAAGAAATCGTGTCAAAACCTCCAGATGTAAATCTTTTCTTATTGTGGAGGGTCAGCTACTACGATGGTTGATTAGCAAATATTCCCACGGTCAACTGCTGACCACTGGGAATATTTCTGAAGGATTATTGGGTGATCCGCATCTCCAGCGCACCAATGCGAAAATAAGAGGCGGAGTTTGACCGAGGATAAAATGGATGGTTTTGAAATGAGATGAGGAGCTAATTAGCAGAGAGGCTGGAGAGTTGGAGATATACCTCGTGATCTCGAGGTCTACAGGAGATTTTTCTTTAGAGATAAGCTTCGAGCTTTTGATTAAAGATCTATCCGAAATATATAAATGGATCCCTTGAGCTACCACGGCAGTAGCCGGATACGCTAACAGCCTATTAGATTTCCTTGTGTTAGTCGAGGAAATGTTAACCCAGATGTAAATATTTTCCAGCATATTAAATTTGGTGAGGACGAGTTGTTTTTTATTGTATAAAAGCTGTAAATAAAACATTTGTGTTTAAATGATATCCGTTTATTTGATCTGATAGGATCAATCATTACAATCAAATCATTACAATGGATTACAAATATGCATTGGAAAGGAATACTATATCAGAATCTACAATAAACAACTTCACACTATTAGCTAATTTGATGTAATGATCGTATACCACATATTATTCACCTAACAAAGATTTTTTTTAGTGATCTATGTCAAAGACATAGCACCACTTCATACCCTTGCAACTATAACTTACCAGATATTTAAACAGTGTAATGGAATAGTGTGAGAGAGACGCTCTTAGACTATTTATCACTGGAATTATCACTCAAATTGTCCGGGGTATAACATTTATTGACTAAAATTTACTGAGAGGTTTTTGACAATAACAAACTTTACAGTCGAGACTGCTTTATTGGCTAACATTCTAATGACTTGGCAAGCGAGCTAATAACGGGTAACTAACATTCTACTGCAGGAACTTTAGCCTATTTAGGGCAACAAAATTCAGATGATAATATTAAAAAAATATTAACAAAATTTGGATGCTAAATAAGAAGATATACAAATAAAAGAAAATAAAGATTAAAATGAAATCCGCTATACATATTTCAATGTAATATGTCAGATCATCATTTCTTGAACAGCCAAGCACCACGTGCTCGTGCGAGTTGAATTACATTTTTATTCATTTTAATGGTTTCATTGAATGAGTCATTTTAGTATTGCAAACGATCAAAAAAAACTTTGTCTCGCATTTATTATTTAAAAAATATCACATTTCCTATTTATTTCATTTTATTTAATTACGTGCTCAAAATGGCATTTTTCTTGGTTTTATTTGCTGTAGTCACTAACGGATTTTTTTCTAAAAATCGGAGCTTTTGTAAATACAATGGCAACGTGTTTTAAAAGCTGATTTTTTGATATACTCGTGCAGATAATAATTTTTTTTATTTTACGCTTATGGATTTTTGTTGACGCCAGAAGCCTCATCCCCAAAACTACATCATGTTCTGACATGATATAAAAAGAAAGATTCAAAAATGAAAATAAAAATATAACAAAAATCAATACCGTGTACAAATACCAAAATAATAATATATATATTTACTATTGGAAAGATGGACGGACAGATACAATATTAAAAATATGAAGATTCATTCAAATTTGCATTTATTGATGATTACATTACTTTCTCTATATTTCACGTACTAGGAAGTAAAAATAAATAAAATCATCATACTACTATAAAAAATACAATTAGTACAACAATAATCCATTCTTTTAACAGAAGAAATCTAAAAGTGGGGGATTTATTACAAAATCCTCTCTTTTCTGCTGTTGAACCTTTCATCTACAAAATTATAAGTCATTTTCTGAAATATTGAAAACATTGACGTCTATCTATAGAAGCCACCAATACAGCGCCAAATTTCTCCAAATTTCGCCAAACCACGCCAAATTTCTTCACGTTATCCTACGCATCATCGAATTCAAATTCATATGGAATCCGAATATTCTGCATAATTCTATCAGGAATCACTGCAAGACTTCATCTCGATTAAAATTCCATCCGATCAACACAGGATGGAATTTCACAATTGGATTCAGCCCCCGTCGGCTTCAATCAGCTAGTCATAAACAGATTATCTGCTCTGAAATCGGGTTTCAGAATGACGCTGAAGCTTCAATGCAGTACAGGAAATCCAACAAGCCATGCATCCATTTCCTCATTCACGTTCGATCGTTTTCATTTACTTCATCATCCTACGAACCATCATTTTAATAATAAAGAGAAAGGGATGAAATGGAAGAAGGAATTTTAATGCTCCTGGTTTCAAATTAGTTTTAAAATAGTTAAGTGTCTTTCAGTCATACATACGATGAATTGTTGTTAGCTTCAATTATGTTTATGTGTTTAATCGTTAAATTAAATAAATTAATTCAAATTAAATATGTTTCTAATATTTTTCCAGCCGACTAGACATAGTTTGAAACAGGTATAAAAATACTTTTGATAACCAAAATATCATTCAGGAATGTTTTAAATAAAAAGTTTTTCGAAAAATCTAATTTGTATCATACATTTTAATATTCTTGGTGATTAATGGAAATAAGTTGCTTTTTATTTTTTTTAGTCTGAAGACATTAATTTTTAATCCATTATGATTTTCAAAAATTTTACAATTACTTTTCGCTTCTTTCTTTATTACAAGTCTATAGTTTTCAGTAAATTTATACAACAAAAAATAATATAAAATAGATACAAGGAGAAATTTTTCTTACTAAAACAAATATTTTAATTCAATGGAAAATGATAAAAAAAAAAACTAAAATCAAATCCACTATGCATATTTCAATGTATCATGTCAAAACATCATTTCTTGAACGGCCACAGCACCACGTGCTCGTGCAAGTTAAATTATATTTTTATTCATTTTAATGGTTTCATTGATTGAGTCACTTTAGTATTATTGCAAACGATCCAAAAAAACTTTGTCTCGCATTTATTGTATTAAAAAAATATCACATTTCCTATTTATTTCATTTCACAAAATCACGTGCTAAATTGATATTTTCCTTGGTTTTATTTGCTGTAGTGATCAACTTATTTTTTTAAAAAAAATCAGAGCTTTTGTAAATGCAATGGCAACGCGTTATTTAAAGCTGATCTTTTGGGATCCTCGTGCAGATAAAAATTTTATTTTTCATCTACGGATTAAAATGTTTATTTTTCTCCTACGGATTTTTGTTGACGACAGAAAACCTCCTTCTTTAAACAATATCATGTTCTGACATAATAATAAGAACTACGAATCCTACTTTCTTTTTAGTCTCTGGATATATGATGTCTGTTATAATATTACAGTAAGTCTATTTAACACTTTGCAACACATTTTGTAACATTTTGATGCGTAACTTTGTTGCACTTCTCATTTTCTTCACAAATAAAAAAGGATTTCTAAATTGATTTAACGTTATAGCAGGGTATGTTATATATAAATTCAAAGTTTTAATGTGATAATTAATATCAATAGTTGTAAAAAAGTGGTCACTCTATTTTTTATAAAATTATTTTATTTATAAGTTTAACTTAATAACTAAAAGAATTTTGTAATACTAAAAACTATAACGCAATCATAAGTTTGTATTGTCATTGTTTGTTTAACAATATTATTTATCAATTTTAAATTTATATTTCCTTATTATCTCAACGTTAACTATTTGGCCATCTAATAATCACGTATTATTTTTGCAGATTTCATCACGTAAATATAATAGAGATTAAAATCATCTGAATTTTAAAGAAAAATCATCTTTTAAAATATGGCAATTGAAATATATCGCATGCCATATTATTATGTTAAAAATAATCATCAAAATATTATAAATACATTGAAAATGCTAAAAAATAATTCTGACTGAATATCTCATTATCATGTCAGAAAAGGATGTTGTTTTGGGAATGAGGTTTGTGGCGTCAACCAAAATCAGTTGGTGAAAAATAAAAATTTTATTATCACCACGAGTATCTCAAAAAATAAGCTTTTAATAACGTGTTGCGATTGCATTTACAAAATCTCTGATTAAAGCAATTAAGTTAAAGACTACAACCAATAAAACCTAGAAAAATGTCATTTTGAGCACGTGATTATATGAAATGAAATAAATAGGAAATGGGATATTTTTCTAAGCAGTAAAGGCAAGGCAAGTTTTTTGGATCGTTTGCAACACTAAAATTGCTAATTCAATGAAACAAATAAAATGAATAAAAAAATAATTTAACTCGCTCGAGTGGTGTTTGGCTTTCAAGAAATGATATTATGAAATGATACATTGAAATATGCATAGCAGATTTAATTTTAATCATTATATTTAATGATTTAATTTATTAGATTAAAGATTACAAAATTAAGTTGTTCTAAAGCGGGGAGTGAATAAAGATGAAAAAAGTGCGGAGTGTCCGAAATGAAGAATTCAATAAATATGGAGTTGAAATATAATATGAAAAAAAAATCATTCAGTTCATTAATTACTGAATTTTAAATGAAGAAATTATTTCCTTTTACCATAAATATTCATAGCCTTTCACATATATTTAAAGCAAAATAAAACATATATTCAATTAAACATTTTATAGAATGGAATGAACTTTTAATTTTAGTTTCAGAACAAAAACTAAACGGCATTATCATTTTAAATAATAGAACTTTAAAGAAAGTGGATTAAAAATAAGCTGCTTTTATACAAAAATGATGAGAAAAAAATAAACATCGATACTGAAAACAATTTTGAATTGGTTGTTCGAACAGCAGTTTTAAAACTTAATGAAACGTGAACTTTGTTATTGTGTGTTGCTGTTTAGCATATTTTTCTTGTTTATTGCTTATGTATACTATTCTCTTAAAAGTGAAGAATGATTTTGCAACCTGAAAAAAAATCATAAAACAGACACGATGCGAACAAAACTTTCGAAATTTTATTCGTATGAGCGAATTTTTGAAAGATCATAGTTTCAATTCTTCCGAACGAGTAACGATAATCTTTCCAACTGTGAGTAATGCGAATTAAATTGCATCAAAAATAAAATAAAAAGAAATATTTTTGAATCTGTCTCATCTTTGTTCCGAAAAGATATTTTCGTTCTAAGGATATCGAAAATTGTATTATTTTGCTTGACGTCAAAAGAAAATTAGTTTTTGTAATTGAAGAGGAGAAAAATATTTTATTTGTTGAAACGATTCTTTACTTTGATAGTGTAATCAAAAAATAAATTAAAAAGTGCAAACGATTTGGAAATGAATATCTGTTCGATCTCCTTCTTTAATTTTATAAAACAGTTGAAGCAAAAAAATGTCATTAAGAATTCTTTTATTTGAATTGAATTTGATATTATCAGCAGATGTTTTTTCGATAGTCGTTATTTTAATCATTTCTATTCTTTCATCAATATATACTAGAAAGGTGATTCAACAAATTATTATGTATAATGCTATGCACTGATCTGATGTATGGAAATTAAAAACAAATTAAAAATTTTATTATTTTAGTGATATTAACTGCTGGAAAATTTATGATATATAAATATAGGCCATTATTAATATTGGATATACTAAATATTTATAAAAAGTTAACTGATATTGATTCTCACGGAATGGAATTTTAAAAAAAGACTCAATTTTTTTAAATTTTAGGTCTGCAAATTCTTGTTCTCTTTATAAGTTAAAAGTAACATTATAATTAAAAACATTTTATCAGTTTTTGCATGTAGAGGGTACTTGATATTAATAAGGTTTATCAAATATTAATCCATTAATTTTTTTATTAAATAATTAAAAACTTTCTCTCTAAAAATCTTTATTTCCTCATCTATATATGAGTAAGACCAGTTTTTCCCCCACGCTAATAAGGTTAAGCTTAACATGTTTTTGACCGACTATTTCAAACAATTCGGCTTATTATCTTAGTGTTTGCTGCATTTAAAATTAAACATTGTTAATTCGTTGACTTTTCAGATTCAATTGAAAGCAATTTTGAATTAAAATGGAACAGATTAGAATTTTTTTTTAAGGAAATTAAAAAAAAATTCTGATCTGTACCAAGTTACCCTAAATGACGTAGAAAGTTCTCGCTTTGATTTCTTATGAACGAATACGGACTTGATTTTGTTTTGTTCAGGCATAATTTTTTGATAAATTACTTATATTAATTACAATTATTTAATGAAAAGTAAATAAAATACAATTTTTCTTTGTTGACTTAAGTACAAATTGACTTCAAAACATTTTTTATATTACCTGTTTATTATGATTTCTGTACTTCTTATTATATATTTTTTGCAAGCAACTTTAGAATTACACTGATTTCCTTTACTGATTGGATTACAAACATAATAGATATTATGTAGATCAGATAAAATAGTTTTGTGTGAACTGAACGCAACTTTTGCATAGTTCTTGAAGTTTTTGCAATAGATAAATACTGTTACGTTTTTAGCGTAGCGGGTTCAGATTGAATGGACTTTACTTGAGGACAGCACAGACAAATTTATTTACAGCTATTTACAGTTATTTACAGGATGACTTGATAAAGTAAAACTTTAAATAAACACAATCCAGCAATCAACAGTCACTAACAGCGTAAATACAAGCCTTACGCATAATAAACACAGACTGCAAAACAGCTATCATATAGCACAGTAAACAGTAAATCACAGCGAGATCAATAATACAACGTAAACAGCAAACGTAAACACAGCTCAATAATAACACTTGAGAGAAATAAACAGCTCTCTTCAACTAGTCGCTTCTCTTCCGAAAGGAAACTAACTGTTGGATTGCCGCAACCCGTCCCTTATATAGCCGTGAGAGCGAACACGAAAAGCAACGCGGTGCACCGTGAATGGTCTGGGGTCTACCGGAATATTCCCCTCTCCAAATCAACTCGGTTGGCGCGAAGTTCATTATGAAGTGTTGCCAACTTTTCCTCCATCACGCGTTCGTGGTGGTCGCCCGCTTGTAAGAATATGTAAGAAACGTTACATCTGTTCAGAACTTACACATTTGAGATAATTATATAAACAACATCTTCTTGGAATTCTAGAATGTTGATGCTCATGGTCATGAAATTACTTTCTAAAGCAGGGTGTTTCAAAACAGTTTTATTGCACTATGAATGCTCATGCTAGGAAGGATCAGCACTGTTTCCCTAACTGTTGTAAAACGTCAAAGAGAAGAAGGCTGATTTGTGGATCGCTATCTGGCAGACCAAAAGACCGGTAAAATGGGAAGTTAAGCCTCATGAGATATTAACATATGCCCTCTCATATTTGAAATGAAACCCAAGAGAGGACAATTGAGCATAATGGCTTCTCAAAAAATCATGTTTGGAAAATCCTTAGTGAATTAGACGCTCATCTATAAGGACCGACGTATAAACATTTTATTGGACTTGGATGCCGAATACTACATTGCATGGTGTAATTTCATCATGAATAAGAAATAGATCCGACATTCTTGGTAGATATAATGAGGACAGAGGACGCATACTTCTCATGGAATAACATGTAAAACACTCATTACTGGGGGCTCAAAACTTCTAGTATGTTGCAATACGCCCGATATTAAATGCTGTTTGGTTCTAAAAATTTCCTGTAAAATTTACAATAACAAATTCATGCTTCAATACAGTGCGATGGTACGTCCATGGGACGTGTTCATGGTATTTATAACTGTTACAGACTATAATTTCAGATTTTGAGGATAAATTGCCCTTGTTTAAACTTAGGAATATATTATTACGTTTTTAGAGTAGCGGGTTCGGATTGAATGGACTTTACTTAAGGACAGCATAAACAAATTTATTTACAGCTATTTACAGGATGACTAGATAAGTTAAAACTTCAGATAAACACAATCCAGCAGTCAACAGTCACTAACAGTGTTAATACAAGCCTTAAACAATAAATACAGACTGCAAAACAGCTATAATATAGCACAGCAAACATTAAATCGCAGCGAGTTCAATAATACAAAGTTAACTACAAACGTAAACACAGCTCACTAATAACAAGCGAGAAAGGTAATCAGCTCGTTATAACTAGCCGCTTCTCTTCCGAGAGGAAACTAAAAGCCGGATTGCGGAAACCCGTCCCTTACATAGCCGAGCGAGCGCGAACCCAAAAGCACGCGGAGCTTCATGAACTATCCAACGGTTACAAGACTATTCTTTTCGCCAAATCAATCAGCTGGCGTGAAGTTCATCAGCCGACGCCAACGCCTTCTCTTTCAACGCTCGCCCGCTTGTAACATTATGATTTCAACATGAAGGCTTGACTGCTTATAAGACCTCCACATTGAATTATTTGTCAAGGAATTCGGGAACCAAATAATTGAGCAACTCAGTTTCGAAGATTGACCTTCTCTTTCGCATGATTTGACTCCCATGGCCTTGTTCCTATGGGGAAACAGCATGCGTATCAGATTCTTCTACAAAACCTTGCAGTACCAATGTGTCGCCCTCTATGCCCCAACATATTTAGTATGAAATTGAAACTAGGATTCAAATGTGCAATGCAAATGCCTGTGATAAGTTTGAGTATCTCAAATAAAGGTTTACTGTTATGAATAGTATTCTTCTTTCTTAGATCCTTTTGTCATTTCATAGTGTAAGAAATATTTAAGTCGACATCTTTGTAAATCCTTTCTTGCTCTCTTATCTTATTGTTTTTCTAAGAAGACTCACTCCACAGTTTTCCATTAGGTGCTGCTGTAGGCTGTTTCATTCATTAACGGAAGGCTGCTTTGATACAAATAGACACCACTTTTATGAGTATAGCAGCAGCGAATTCCGAAGAGGATAGCAAGCGACATTGATAGACATAATGTATAGAAATTAAAGAATTCCCAGCTAAAATTTAAAGAAAATTCAATTATATTTCATTATGATGGATTCATAAATGATTTCTGAGAAAGAAATCACTCAAACTTAAGATTAAAATTTTGTGAATCATGTGCATTCTAAATATTGTTTTCAGTGTTTAGATGTGAAATGTACAGATTATTCATTGAAACAGCAGATAAAAAATAGTTAAGAAATAATAAAAACCAAATAACTGATTTTAAAGTTGAAAGTGAAAGAGAAATTTTAAAGAATATTAAAAAGATTAAACATATTATTTACTTAATAATTTGTTTTGAAAATCGCAATTCTATTAAAACAGCTATTTATTTAATGCTATAATGTTTTTTTTGAAATTGTTCATTTTATGTTCTCGTGACCCAAATCGTTTTTTTTCTTCTTCTAAGTACTGTGAAATGAAGTGTTTTTTTTGAAAGCCTAGTAATAAAACATAGTTTCGTAATTTTACAATTGAATTGTTTACTTTTTTCATAATTAGTTTCGTCTTTTTAACAAATAGATAGCAGTAATTATAATAAAAATGAACAGGTAAAAAACTTTCTTTTTGACAAAGAGACAATTTTGGATATTCCTAATGGGTCATTAACATAATGGCCAAAAATCTATCAATACAAAGTGTGCATAAATGTAACAATTGAGAGAAAATTATGTTTAAAACGGTAAATTATACAAAAAACAGTTCATGGAAAAACAGTAAATTATGTTTTTTAATGGATTGATATAATTTTTAAAGGTAATTATCCGAGTTCTTTTTAAACTTTTAATCAATATGAAAATAAATATATGTCATAATGATTCATATTTTTAACTTACTACTACATAAATGCATTTTATTTAATTGGTGACGCAGATTTATGCGAAATGCCGTGGACAGGTACGACTTTTCAACTTTCATCTAATTTAACGTACCACTGTAATATTTTAGACGATGTGGCCTAAAGATGTTACGATTATCGTTAGAAGTAATAGAACGCCTGTTGTAGCTGAAATAGAAGGTTGTCAAACAATGACAAGGATATATAGACATATATTTTGGGCATTCAAGATAAGCCTGATTTTTTCAATTCATGTGGATAAAGATAAGGATAACTGCATAAGAAAATTCTTCAAGTATTTTTTGATTTTGCTCAATGTTTTGTCAACGTTGTTTTTTATGAGCATTATCAAGTTAAATGCTTCATTTATAACATTTGTCACCAATGCAATGATTAATATAACTGCGATCGCATTTCGTTGGACACTTTACATAAAGTTGCCGAAAATTCGGGAAATTGCTCGACAACTGAGTACTTCAAATGTAAGAATCAAGGAAACATTACCTTGGGATCGCATATATCTAATAACAAGTAGCATTATACTGAGTGTCCAGAGTTTCTGGAGTGTGTTATTTACAATAAAGCTTGGACATAGCATTCCTGGTCAAGTGTCAAGAAACTCAGTTGCTCTTGCTATTATTTATTCTGCACATTCAGCGCCGTATGTATTGTCGAGGAATGCGTTCGCCGCATTTTACATTGCAGCATGTTCAGTATATCGGTCGGAACTGAAACAATTACAAAAGGAAATATGCAGAAACAGTAATCTGACCTTCAATTATGTTTTGCGTTCTTATTCTTCTATAAAATCCAAAGTAGAAGCGTTTGATGATAAAGTTTCTATCTTTATACTTTTCTCAAATTCAATACATTTTTTCTCTGCGTATTACTACCTACAATTTCTCTTAGTAAATAATCTCCAATCGAGTAGTTTTTTTTTGTAAGACCGTATTCTATTTGGTTTTTAAATACTTATTTGGCATTTATCATCACGATGATATCGGCAACATCGGTCAACGAAACTTCGAGAGATGTTCTAGAAGCAGCGAGAAGGAAACTCTCTGCGAAGCTGTCCTTATTGGAAAGATTGACTCTGAAGTCGGAAAAAGACATTCACTTGACTGTATGGAAAATCACGCCGATCAAAAGAGGTTTAATCTTTGGAACAATTGGATTTATCTTGACTTATATTGGCTTGTTTTACAGCCTTACCAGCAATGAGGGGCCTTTATATACGCCATTCCACAACAATAACGTCACAACTTGATTATCCTTTTAAATTCCAACACCATATTTTATTTCTTCTCAATTCGAATGTGATTAGTTTTTGATCGTATTGTAATCAGTTTAATATAGGTGACTACGTTAAGAAAATCATTTTTTTCGAAATTATGGATTTTTCTTTTTGTATATTCCTGAAGTTTGAATATATTTTTATATAAAAAACATTTGAATGTCGCTTC
>JAOUZG010044841.1:2007616-2019257 GCA_026289955.1 Argiope argentata
CACATACCTATGGATTGTTTATAAATCACTTACCTATTTATTGCTTACTGATCACATATCTATGGATTGTTTTTAGATCACATACCTATGAATTGTTCATAGATCACATACTTAAAGATTGTTTATAGATCACGTACCTATGGATTGTTTATAGATCCTGTACCTATGGATTGTTTATAGATCACATATCTATAGATTGTTTATAAATCACGAACCTACAGTTTGTTTATAGATCACATACCTATGGTTTGTTTATAGATCACATACCTATGGATTGTTTATAGATCACATACCTATGGATTGTTGATAGATCACATACCTATGGATTGTTAAAGATCACGTATTTATAGATCACTTACTCACGGATTTTCGATAGATCACATACCTACGGATTGTTTATATACAATTTACCTATGGATTGTTTATAAATCACCTACCTATAGATTGTTTATATACAACTTACTTATGGATTGTTTATAGATCACATACGTATGGATTGTTTTTAGATCACATACTTATAGGTAGTTAATAGATCACATACGTATAGATGTTTATATATAACATATCTATAGGTTGTTTAGATGATCACATACGTATGGATTGTTAATAGACGCATACCTATATATTATTTATAGATCACATACTTAAAGACTGTTTATAGATCACGTACCTATAGATTGAATAATTTGTGCATTTAGTGCAGAGTTCAAATTTGCAACATCTACTACCAATATCAACCGTCTTCGGTCATATAATTTCTGAATCTGTGACATTCAAGTAGTTATTTAGATTTAAAAATAGTCCTTTAAATTGTGCTTATTAATTCTCATATAAAAATATGTTTTATATTAATAATTTTATATTTATTTTATATTATTAAGGATATTAAGAATTTAATTATATTTCTATTATAAGGATAATAAGAATTATTTTTCAATATATTTTTGCATCTCTGAAATGAAAATGATTTTAAAACTAAAAAATACATAGCTATATTAAATCTCAATAAAAATACATACAAAAATTTTTAAAAATAAAAAAATGATTAGATTTTAAATATATTTTTTAATAAACCACAAAATACACAAACTATAATTCGATGGAAATACCTAGTCAAATGCTTTATTTTCTGTATTCTGATAACAAAGAAAGAGCGTTTTTAAAACTTATGAGAAAATATCGATGACTTGGTCGTTACTTGTTTTATAATATTGAAAGAGTGAGTTTTTTGTTGCATTGCAATATATATATTTCTTTGTAACTTCTACGAAACGCAACCTCATCAAAAACTGTCTTACATTTAGCAAAAATATTTACAGAAATATTGAAGAGAAGATCATTAGTCATCACCTTTCGTCAAATAAAAATGTTAAGAGCATTTGAACAACTTTCGATTGCAGTTATACAAAATTTAACAAATAGGGAAATGGGAATTCTTGCAGTTTCCCACACAAAGGGTTTATGTATGCTTAAAATATATGTATGTATTTATACACAAACATATTACCTTATTTTGCTTTAAGATCTTCGAAATCGAATAGTGGGTGAATATTAATGAGTTTTAGAGATTGGAATAAATTACTTCTAGTATAGCCAGAAAAAAACTTCGAATTTGATGTTCGTCGCATAACATATGGATTTCAAATGAAAAACATAAACATATACGTATATTAAACTTTGAACTTTCTTTTTTTAATGACACCTTGCATGTGTATCTTGAGATTTATTGGGAATCACTATTTCAGATATTAGCCCCCATTGTAAATAATTCTGTAATTATAATTCACACCAAATCCCCCTATAATAAGCGAATGATAATAATTATAAAATTTATTATTCAGATCTTGTTAATTTTATAATTTTAACTTACTTATTAGTACATTTTCTGATACAATCTTATTTTCTGCATATAATTAGTTTATTTCCACCAGCTTAGATAAGCAATAAATTGCCTGATGTATAATATCGTTTAGTTATATTAACACATCCAATTTTAAAGCAACACTAATAACTATTTTGGGATGGATCTCTTACTTTTGGACGGTAGTCAGGTGACGAGGATGATACCTCAGCTGGAAATGCGCTAATTAAAGAAAATTGAATGCGAACATAAATGAGATGTATTCAATACATAAATTACTGTTTTAACCGCGTAAAACACTATAGTATTTTATTAAATAAATCAAATAACAATTCACACTTGAACAATTTAAAATTTATATTCAAAAGTTAGAATATAACAATCCGTAAATGGAAACTTGACATTCATGTAAATCAAATTTCATCATTGAATACTGGAATGAAAATGACATGACTTACATTAATCTTTAAATTTTTACAAATAAATAAATTTAAATTACGTATTCGTGATGCAAGAACAGAGGCTGAATTTCTTTGATAAATCTATGGTTTACGACCTGTTTGAGGCTGGATAGCCTGGTTGGTAGGGCATTGGACACGTCCTTCTTAGGTTGCGAGCTCGAAACTCACCGTCCGAAGATTCTCCGAGTGTGTGGCGACTGACGCTCGTTAATTCTGTCTTGGTAGCAAAGTCCTCCATGTCGAGAGTTATATCACCCGGGGTACTGGGTCATAGGTGGTCGTTCTCTGTTCCAGATCTCAATTACGATCTGAGATGAATGAATATACATGACTGAATTCCGCCCCCTAAAAAGGGTTGTGACGTATGTGAGCTGGAAGTCGGGCTTTTCCCCGAGTGTGCACAGGGGTTCATGCCCCCAGAAGCTATATTGTGACCTCTTTTTTTTTAGTCTAATGGACTACTATAAATTGCAATTTTCTTCTTTAGATTTCAATAATAGAAGAACATCTCGTAATTAAATATTTAAAGAAACAGTAAATATAGAATTTATGAGAAACAATGTGATTTATTTATAGGAATTAAGAAGAAAAAATTTAAATGTACCAACATTTAGAGAAAAGGTGCACAATACTTATATTGACAACATGAAAAAAGGTAATTTTAAAAAATATCTAATTGTAAAAAAAAATCATTTTTGTGCAATAATATTTTCTAAAGTTATCTAAGAAAAACTCCTAAATTCAGCCTAAGTTTTAATTCATAATAATTCTAAAATTTCAAAAAAAATGTTTTAAGGTCCAATGTCGATGATCCCTCTTTATATATATGGGTCCTGCTTGGTGCCTGATCGGACAAGTAGCTAAGTCGTGAACTTGATCCCAGATGGCGCTATTTGTAAAACAAGTGACGCATAAAATCCGCTGATGTATCACCGGGACTTGCCAATGGCAAATGCAATAAGTAAGAACAACTACAACTATTCGTATAGCCAAAGATGCGAATCAGCAAGTGACGTGTTCTTTAATTTCTTTATTGAAGGTAAAATCTAACTTAAAAATAGAAATGATTTGAAATACTCTATTTCCACAAAATTCCTGCATTTTTATGTTAAACAATATTTGAATAAATGGGGATTATAAAGCAATCCATGCTAACTACACTTTGCTAATGATACCACTTAGTACAGAAAATAGACTATTTAGACAAAAATGCTAAATTTATTAAGCGATTAAGCATTCTCGGATCCTGATTGGGAGATTTAATAACATTACCACTACAGAAAAGTAACAGATTAGGGCAAAATAGACGTTAAACATCTATTCTTAACAAAATGCGTGAAAACTTCAGCTTAATCATTGATAGCATTAGACGCTAAGTAGACTTACTTAAAGAGTTTGAACACTTCCAGTCAAATTCTATTCTATATTTAACACTTAAGAAAGGCTGAACAATTCATTTTGTTAATAAAAGTCGTACTTTACCCCGTATCTCTCCGAAGCAGCTGGAGACATTTTCTGCCATTGCAAAGGAATTCTCGAATAGATTAGCATAAGCTCTACCGGTTGGCTTTGCAAAGTAAATGGGAGTTGCGTTTTAAATCTTTATCGCAACAATTTAGAATGAACCTGATTTCTCGACTGAGTTATTCCGATCCTGCATTTTGCTGGAAATTTGTTTCGACTAAGATTTACACAAGAAAACGATTACATCGGTTTAAAAAGATTATTTGCTAGTTTACGTTTAAGTATACTGTTGCCGAGTATTGATTTAATTTAATCGAGAAAAAAATTAACTTTTGGTAATAAACGTTTTAGGTAAATTCTGTTTACTGATGGACTTTATCACTGAAATTTGAGCTAAAAGCTTTCTGCATTTTACTAGGACCATTAAGTTCAATGATATAATTACAACAATGGTTTCTGTCACATAGATGAAAATGAGTGAAAATGTGTTAGGATGCAAGGTAAAGCAACCAAAATGCAATACGTTTGGACGCCATACATACACCTTTTCTAATTATGATATTAACTTAAAGCTAAGCCATAGGAAGATGCATTAATGAAAAGAGGCGGATTATTCGTACTTTTTGAATGAATTAACTAAATCATGGGATGTGATGAGTTCGATAAATCACGATTTAAATTTATGGATAAGTTCACTAAGAATACATTGTTTTCATTTTTTAAAAAAAGATTGACTCAGAATTTTTTAGACTTAGACTGAGTTGTCTGATTACCAAGATATAATATATTTAATTAAGGGCCATTAATTAACCAATTCCGTCCAATCCTCAAAATGCAATAATAAAATATATACTGCAAAAGGTTTTGGAAGTATTTAATGATATTCTCCCAATATACATATGCCATGCATAAATATATTTTACCTATTTATAGTAGGATTTCAAAGGCCTTCAAGGCTTTTTTTGATTTCGATGATGTTCAGGTATCCAGGTCAAGATTCTTCTGGATTTCAGGACTGCCATGTAACTAGATAGCACAACCTCTGATTGTTTTACATGAGATGTTTGTTTTTCTTATGGCACTTGCCATGGAATAGCCCCCCTCTCCTACAATAGCAGATTTAAGCCGAAAGGAGCGTCTCTGGTTTTTGAAATAACGCCAACTAGGGCCAAGAGTACGACATTACGACATTTCCTTCCACATCCCTTTTTAACGGTGGGGGGGTACAGTCACATATCTCACAGATAGAACACAGAAGAACAAACATGCCCGAATCGGGACTCGAAACCGGGACTCCCAGTACACGAGGAAGACTGGCTAACTCTGTGACAGAAAGACGGCTTTACAGGCGATTAAATTCTAAAGCCTGAAAATCCCCTAGGAAGCTCTGTTACTTATGGTTAACAACAACTTTACATATTCGCTGATAGATCTGTTAGTAATTTAAGCTGAGTAAGAGTCTTGTTTTTTCTGTAGATCGAATTAGGGCCAACAGTGTGACGTAGCTACTTCATTCGCTATTCCTATTCCACGCGGCCGTCATTTAAAATTTAAGCCTAACAAAATTCCCAAAAAATATCGGTTCATTATCTTTAAATTTTGCTCACAAGTGATTTTTAAATAAGTTCATAAAAATATTATTTCCAAATAAACAGTTCAATTTCTTCTATCTATTCAACAAAAAAGTTTGTGAATGTATCAACTTCGCTTTTTTTATAGGCACGCAAGATAATATAGAATTCAATATCCCCTATTCTTAAGTGATTTAATACCGACACAAATCAAAACGGAAGTCTGAATTAAATTTTTCAAGAAAATTGCATTAAACATATAAACTTAAGCTTATGTGAGAAATAGTTTTGTTGAAATTTTAGAATTTGATACCAAGCAAGGATCTGAATGAAGAATTTTTTTAAGTTCATTGCATTGTGAATAATATTTTAATGTTTTAAGCTATACAATAGAAATTGTGAGTTGTATCAATCGATTTGTATTGGTTACATACTTAAAAACCACTTATTCAATCAAGTTGAAATGTTCCCAAATCTTCCAATCCAGAAAAGCTTTGGGTTACAAGCATTTTGCATGCTATTGGGAAACTCATTTTAACTATCTTCAGGTACAATCTAGAAATTTCTTTCTGGAGAACTACTACGATACGAAAGGTAGCTATGCATTAGAAGTTAAAATTATTTAATCTTAAAAGTATTTACCAGACAAGATATGTTATTGAAAATACAAAGAAAAACATCACACGCATCTGCAAAATTTGAGTACTTTGAATTCGTTTAAACGTACTTTAACGTTTAAGTTGATAATTGGTTTAAGGTTTCAGAACATGGTCATTATTTCTGTAGATTTTTATAATTTAACAAGTATATAAATATTATTTCAAATTTTATCTTAATTTTATATTTCAAAGTCAAAGATCTATTAAGGTGTTTACAACAAGTTTATATTGAAACGACTAATTCTATTTCAGTGTAACATTTTGATCCGATGTTAGCCAAGCATCAAAATCAAAATGCTCCGAATTTTTTTGGATGTAGAAGGCAGTTGTTTCAATTTTACTGCAAACCAAGAGAAGCTGTTGAAAGAGATTAATTTTACAGAATTTGATTAATTTCCTAAGCATACGAAAACACCTAAACTGACGAAATTTGAGTTCTCGTATAAGGGATAATGGACTTGTCTAGTTTCTACATTTTAAATAGAAAGCTAAATAGGTTTTCAGGGAAAAGAATTTATTTTCTGCGTCATTGTGTAATTCATAATTAGGATTTCGCCGGCGTCCTGCATTAGGGGTAGAGCGTCTTCTCTGTGATCTGGACGTCCCGTGTTCAAGTCCCGGTTCAGGCATGGTTGTTCGATCTGTGAGGTGTGTGAATGTGCTCCGTTGTATAAAAGGGTCGTGGAAAAGATGGTGATGTATGAAGTAGTTAAATCGTACTCTTGGCCATAGTTAACGCTACTTCGAAAAGGCAGGAGGCGCTCTTTCGGCTAAAAATCAATGACGGTCGTCGACGTACTTATTCATGGTAACTGCCATTAGTAAGAACAACAAAGTTACAATTCAGCATATTAGTAAGACATAATGCTTGAACATGAATTGACCAGGATGATTATTGTTGTTACTTATAGCACTTGCCATGGACAAGCCCCGCTGATACATCAGCAGAATTTAAGCCGGAAAAATACGTCTCTTGTTTTACAAGTAGCGCCGTCTAGGGCCAAGAGTACGACTTAGCTACACATACTTCACAACCCTTTTTAGGGGGCGGACTTCATTAACGCAAACTCATTCATTCATCTCAGATCGTAATTTAGACCTGGAACAGGGAACGATCACCCCTGGCCCAGTACCCCCAGTGATATTACTCTCGATATGGAGGACTTTGCGACCACGAACAGATTTAACGAGCGCCAGTCGCCATTACACTCGGGGATTGTTTTGGTCGGTGAGCTTCGAACCCGTAACCTAAGGAGTACGAGTCCAACGCTCTACCAACCAGGCCATCCCGGCCCCTAGGATGATTATAGTATGTGGAAGTTAAAATACTTTAATAACATAGGTTCCGGCAATTTTATGTAAAGTTTTTATGCAAAATGTAATCAAATGAAATTTAAAGGCATTAAAGTCTGCTTAGAAAAGCTGAAATTCAATAACTCTTTAAAATTTTTGCTACTGCTCGTTTCAAGAATCCGAGTACAACATTTTCGTACAATTATATTCAATTAAGGAGTGGTCTATAATAAATGGCTATTATTCATTCTGGTTCAGTGAATTAACAATATTAGTTCAGTAATCTGAACCAATATATTTAAATATAAATTTTTTTTAATTTCGTCTAAGAGGGGAGAAGAAAGTAAAGACTCCTGACATATGTGTATTTTATTAATGATTGAAAATTTGAACAAGATATATATAGGGTGAGAATGAACTAATAGTAGGAATTTTAAAAAGAGAATAGTATTTAAGAAGTCACGTGAGAAAGAAATATGTTCAGAACAAGATTATTTGTAGCTGGCAACCTTTAATGAAAGCCTGGTTCTCTGTATCAATGTTGGTATAATTCTATCTTAATGGCCAGTATAGGCAGCACATTTTTAAATTTCAACTTTGAAAAATCTATAACTCATACTACAGGGTAAGTCAAAATGAATATAGCGATTACAAACGGCTATAACTATTTAATGAAAAAATATTTATCGATAAGATTTACACAGAATGTAGAAGAATCTTCAAAATTTTATATACAGAAGTCATAGATGTTCTATGTGACTTCCCTTGGTCACACGGACAACATCTAATCGGTATTCCATTTCACGCCATACATTCTGAAGCATTTGTTCATTAACCGACTCAAGCGCATTACAAATGCGTACTTTCAGTTCTTCAATTGTTTTGGGCAAGGGAAACACAAACACTCTGTCTTTCACATAACCCCATAGGTAGAAATCACAGGGATTTCCTCAAACATCCGATGCCATCTGCGTATGTTGTTCGCATTTGGAGGTTCTTCATTGTACCGCTGACGAAATTTTCTCTGCACTGTAATAACAGAACGGCAACTGTGAAATTCCAACACAGAGAATGCTTTCTGCACGGGACTAGCCATTTCCACTAATGAGACGCCGCGCTGAACAGGTTTCTTGTCGTTGCGAAGTTCGATTTCGCGCATGCGCAGGCATCCGCTTGGCTGCACGTGCGCTTTACGTTAATAAATTTTGAAGTTCCGTCTACATTCTGTGTAAATCTTATCGATATATCTTTTTTCATTAAATAGTTATAGCCGTTTGTAATCGCTATATTCATTTTGACTTACCCTGTATTTTGGAAGATTATATACTATGCTGTTTTTTTCACTACGTATTTCTCTAATTTTCAGCCTTAAATTTTATACATGCAATTATATTACAGGAAAGAGTATCCGTGTATAAAAAATTGAAGCGTGCTTTATGCTAAAGCTTAAGCAATGAAAAATAAAATATCAAATAGTATAATGTTGATAATAACAACTTATAAAAAGGGAAGAAATATTAATAGCAGCAATGGTAACGACTTGAATACTATTTCACCAATCAGACGCAATGTTTTATTAAATGTTCACAACTTATCATATTAATAATTGATTGAAAAAAGGAATAAAAAGTGTGTACTATAAATGATTCGTATTTTCATTGGAAAGATTCCAGATTAGTTTATATGATGATGAAAAATAGTTTTCTGTAATAATATTTTCTGAAATTATTGCAGAAAAAAACCAAAAGTATTAATTAATTTTTAATTACATTGATTCTAATTAAAATTTTGAACACTGTAATAAAAGAAACTGTACTAAACATGGTACTTAAAATGTATTATTAAATATTATAGAATATTCTTTATTCCATGAGATCTTTATATTGATGCAACGCTGTTGCTCTTACGACTGGTAAGCTGCCATTGGAGTAATTAAAATTACCTGTTCACATTTATTTAGCACATGTTTTGTACAAACTTTCTAGAAGGATTATATTATCATGGAACTCTGTTGTTGTTGCTGTTACTTATGGCACTTGCCATGGATAAGCCCAGCTGATGCATCATCAGCTTTTAAGCCGGAGATATACATCTATCGTTTTACAAGCAGTGCCATCTAGGACAAAGAGTATGACTTAGCTAAACGCACGCCACAATTCTCTATAGGGGGCGGACTTTATTCATGCATATTCATTCATTTATCCACAGATCGTAAATTAGACCTGAAACAGAGAACGATCACCTCTGACCCAGTACCCCTAGTGGTATTACTTTCGACATGGAGGACTTTGCGACCACGAACAGATTTAACGATCGCCAGCCACCACACACTCGGGGAATCTTTTGGCCGGCGAGTTTCAAACTCGTAACCCAAGGAGTACGAGTCCTACGCTCTACCAACCAGGCTGCCCCGGTTTTTATAGAACTTTAAACGAGAGAAATGTTCAGAATTTTCTGAACCACAAAAACGAAACATTAATTATCCTTATCTATCTATTTAAATTTAACACATTAAAGAATTAATTTAAATAAAATGTATTAAAGATTTTCATAATATTTAATCAATCTTTCATAATTGATATCCAGCTTGCGAAAAACATTCATTATCGAATGGTACCTTCAAAGTAGAGTTTTAGTTTACAAATCATTCATTGTCCTTTTTCTGATCAACTAATAATAAATTTAAAGGCTCATCTGATATTATTATATATGTTATCTAATAACTATAATATCTATATTCTAATATTAAGCACACATATCAAAATGTTCCTTAAGTATTTGTTCTTTTATGTCAATAACCAAATATAAGAACTGTTTTTTCGTACATGTAGATTTAAAAGTTAAATTTGGATTTCTTTCTTGAATATACTAACCTTTTATTCTTTGAAGAATAGATTCCAAATTTCTTCCCATTCATCAAATCATTCCTAAACTATGAACTCATGAGTTTTAAATGCAGTTAAAGATAATTAGAGTAACAAAATTAAGCATTAACTTCATCAGTAATTTATAAAAAGATAATGAAGAATTTCTGCTCATCTTTGGTTTAAGGATTTTTTTTTATTGTTGGATTGATCAGCGGACATAAAAAAAAATAAGATTAATTTGTATTTTTTATTCAAACTGAAAAAACTTTGAAGTAAAGATATTGAAGTCAAAAAATTTGCACAAAAAAGTATTAAGGATTTTCTTTGACGTCTTATGAGATAATCGATTCTGTTCATAGGTTATAAAGCAAAATGGGTTAAGAATAAAATATTAAATATCACATCATTCAATTTCAAAAATTAAAAAGGGTCATCTAATTTAATTCACTCTAAAGTAGTGGTTTTCCAGTGATTTCTTTATTTTGTGCATCTTTCCCTCTTCGGAAATAACGAAATTTCACTGAATTCGAGGATTATCGGTCTTTTTTCTGAAACCATGAGTAACCAACTAAAATGTTTCATTAAATTCAGTTCATTTATATCGAATTATTTTCAATATAATTATCTGATTATTAGGCTTTAAATGATATATTTACGAATGCAAACCAAAAAGTCTTTGCGCCTATTTTTTAAAGCCAAAATACGGCATTCCCAGAAGTGAAAGTTCCTTGAACCGTACCAGCCATATCTACTTTTTGCTCCGATGAGCGGCGCTGCTATCACTCATTTAAGATGGTTTTTTATGGAGCAAGGGACAAACGCCCATAGCAATTCACAGGGAAATGCACCCCATGTACGGAGAAAAGTGTCTCTCATTGATAAGTGTTCAATGGTGGTGCCGTGAGTTTCAAAAAGGTCGTGAAGACTTCCATGAGAATGAGCGTTCACTGGGAGAATCTGGAACACCGACCTTACAGTCCAGACCTAGCCCTTAGTTATTTTCACGTTTTTGGTCCACAGAAGAAGTTTCTGACAGGGCAGAGATTCACATGTGACGAAGAAGGCCAAGAACGGAATCCGACGGTGGTTCCACAGGTAGCCGGAAGAATTCTACCACAGGGGTATCTCTAATTTAGTGCTGAGATGGGACAAATGTCTGAACCAGTGTTAAGACTATGTGGAGAAATGATGTAAGGCATGTAGTACACTACGTATATTTGTAAATTTCTGAATGTACCTATTTTTGGCGAATTAAAAAAAAGACTTGCTCTATTTTTTCTCGTATTTTCTCGTATTTAAAAACATTTCATTTCATTGGTGTCTTTTAGTTTTATAATTCAAAAACCCAGTAAAATTTCTAGTGTGGTTGTTACTTATGGCACCTTTTCAGGCCTGCTGACAGGCCAGGGAGTGATTTCAACAGAGAACCATCCCCTCTGACCCAGTACCCACAGTGGTATTATTC
>JAOUZG010044841.1:2020720-2031449 GCA_026289955.1 Argiope argentata
TGATTAATTAAAATTTTAATTAACATTCCGAAATATTCGTTATGTATCAGGTTATCATGTTTTACTTTTGCTAGAGAAAATGGGTAATACACTCTTTCTTAAAGTTGTAACAGAAAAATGTCAAAATTTTATGTAATTAATTTAAATTTTAATTAACCTTCTGGAATATTCGTTATGTATCAGGTTATCATAATTCAGTTTTGCTAGAGAAAAGGGGCAATACACTCTTTCTTAATGTTATAGCAGAAAAATGCCAAAATTTAATGTGATTAATTAAAATTTTAATTAACATTCCGAAATATTCGTGATGTATCAGATGATCGTGTTTCAGTTTTGCTAGGAAAAATGGGTAATACACTCTTTCTTACTGTTATAGCAGAAAAATGCCAAAATTTAATGTGATTAATTAAATTTTTAATTAACATTCCGAAATATTCATGATGTATCAGATGATCGTGTTTCAGTTTTGCTAGAGAAAATGGGTAATACACTCTTTCTTAATGTTATAGCAGAAAAATGTCAAAATTTTATGTAATTAATTTAAATTTTAATTAACCTTCTGGAATATTCGTTATGTATCAGATGATCGTGTTTCAGTTTTGCTAGAGAAAATGGGCAATACACTCTTTCTTAATGTTATAGCAGAAAAATGACAACATTTAATCTAATTAATTAAAATTTTAATTAAAATTACGGAATATTCGTTATGTCTCAGGTTATCATGTTTCAGTTTTGTTAGAGAAAATGGGCAATACACTCTTAATGTTATAGCAGAAAAATGCCAAAATTTAATGTGATTAATCAAAATTTTAATTACCATTCCGAAATATTTGTGATGTATCAGATGATCGTGTTTCAATTTGGCTAGAGAAGTTTTAAAATTGGGCAATTTGTCAAAACCCTAGAGTTAAATTTTTGAACTATTTCACTATTTTCATTTTCGTGTATATGAAAGCAAAATATATTTTGCATTTAATGCTATATGAAGGTTTATAATTATTTCCATATCTCTCGAATGCTACATGGAAACTAATTATGTAACTTCATATCCAATCCACCCGAATTAGAATATTCTACTCATTCCTATCAGAAATCATTGCTCGAATTCCTTTCAATTAAAATTCCCATCTATCAGCACGCGATGGAATTACTGAATTCCGATCAGCACCGGAGACTCCACTCATGTTTAGAAATAAGTAGATTATCTGCCCCGAAATCAGGTTTCTTAGTGATGCAAAAGACCTAACCTAATTCGTGAAATCCGACGAGACACGAATATCTTTATTAACTTCCAATGTTTCATTTACCTCGTCAGATTACGATACACCTTGAGTTTATACTGAAATTGCGTAAATAGTAGAAGGATTTTTCAAATTCTTTGAAGGAAGAATTGACTTTAAAATTATTAACTGCCATTCAGTAATAAATTGCAGGTTTATTAACTGCCATTCAGTAATAATTAAGAATGAATTATTTATGGTACCGGTAAAATTCTTGTGATTGTGTGTAAACTATATACTATGGATTTCTGTTGTTTTGAAGAAGACAAATACTAATAGTATTTTAAATATTAATTGTTAAAGGTGTAAACGCTTACATCACACATCATCTCCAGTTCCTTAACTTATATGGCTTATTTCCAGTTTGGTTTAGATGGAGATGGACTTTAAACCTTTACGGTGGAGATGAAGTTTTAGCATTTAACTAGGGAGATGCGGTTTTCAAGGCCGCATTTTCTTCGCACCCAAATTAACTTTTCTAATGACTGTATTAGTATGAAAATTTCTGCAGAAGAATCCTGCAGATATTTTTCTTGATTTATAAGTAAGTTTCAGAAATTTTTCAAAATATATTATCATTTGAAAAGGTAATTGCGCTGAAACATACATATTCTTCTCAAATTACAGGTTACAACAAGTAAAGCGCATAGAAAAAAAACATAATTCTCTTTACTTTTTAAAAAAGTATTTATTTTTATATCATACAAAGGTAAACAGAAACCGAAATAAGGAATAATTTAACAGTGAAAAGTAAAAAAATAATGATAATGAGTGAAACTGTCCATTTTTATATCAATATTTGTGACTGTCGTAGCTTGGTTTTCTAGGACATTTTTAACATAAGGTTAAGTACTAGTACAAAATGCTGCTATAAATTCTGTGGATTTCTTTCTTGGCATATTAATATATTTTAGAAATTTCAAATTATATTAACACTAGAAAAAGTATTTATTATATAATAATCAGTTTGAAGGCGAATTTTCATTGAAAAAATCTTCTGTACAGTTATCCGCATCACTAAAATTATTTTCTGCTTCATTTAAAAGTCTCTGGAGCTCTGCTTCATAAAAGTTTCAGCAAATTGCATAATATTTCGAGGAAATTACATTGCAACATGATTTTTGAGAATTTTCAGCTGAAATTAATGGAAAAACCATTTTAATTATCATTCCTTAAGACGGAGAAATGGTTTCTGAAAATGTATCAACGATATTGGATCATGAGTTTTGGGACAATTTCGCATACTCAAGTAAATATATAAAATATAACAGCGTACTTTTCCGTTAGCCGGGGGCAAACGAAACATCTCCAAAGAAATTTGGCAAAATTTTACATTATTTCACGATTTTTCAATTTAAAATCGTTGTAGAAATTTGGCGTGATTTTATATTTTTTGGTAATTTTTCGCCTTCTGAACAGAAGAGTACCAAAAACAATATTATAATTGAAAAAAAAGTAGCGTTATTATGAAAATTATTGATGTGATTTGTCATATTATTTGATTGAAATTACACCAACAAAGAATATAAATTAATTCGGAAACGTTATTTTTGATGTAATATTTTTTAAAATATTTTTAAGTGGATTAAATCAATCATCATTTCTACTGTTGTTACCAATATTACCATTAAGAGCATATTATTTGCTATCCTTGTGTACTATTATATTTTATTTTACCAATTTACTGATTTTTTTTATTGAAGTAGGCAGTTTAATAATCAAAATTGAATTTCACAGATTCAAAAGGATATATTTTCCTTTTCATAATACTTTTCATCTTTTTAGAAAAGTGAAGATAAAAAATTACAATAATATTAAAAATAGAGAAATCATTAATTGTTTCGTGACTACCAGGTAATATGCCTATTATATAGAATTTTAAAATCTTTGATATAGTGAATGCAAAATAATTGATGCTTTCTGATGAATGTAAAATTTAAAGAAAATGGCATGATTACATGGAACAACATTGAGTGTAGCAAACACCAATAAGGGAAGAAAAACAAGTAAAAGAATGATTTATTATAGCATTTGTTTCTTTTTTAATAATATAAATAAAGACACCGTATATCGTTGCTGATTCATACTTTTATGAACTGGTGTGAAGGGTATTTTATGTTATTTAAAGCATTTACATTTGTTCTTTTACATTTATGAATATTGATATATTTTCAAGTGTCTACATATTTTTTATAAATTCGTGAAAATTAAATAATACTATCATATGGAAAGCAATGTCAAATCTTCAAGTAAGATAAAGTTAATTTTCAGAAATTCTTATTTTTTTACAAAAATTCGAAGGATTAACAAGTGCAAAGTTGAAATTTAAGAAAAATTTCTGAACATATATCATTGGAATAAACTATTTATATTCCTCTAAAAATAAATTAAGTGTTAATCTTTTTTCAAAAATTTTGGTGATTGGTTCACGTAAGAGATGGACCATTAAAAACAGAAGATACTATTTATTATATGCTTAACAATGTAAATATTTCATATATTAAGAAATTCTGTTGTTGTTACTAATGGCACTTGCCATGGACAAACTCGCTGACGCAATCGGCGATTTTTAGGTCAAGGGTGCGTTTCTTACTTCCAGTAGCGCCAACTAGGGTCGAGAAGACGTCCTAACTACAAACTAGTCACATTAGCTTGCACAGCCATTTTTACAGAGGTGCAAAATCATACTCCTCACATACAGTACACAGAAGAAAAAATATGGCCTGACAGAACCCGGGAAGCCCAGATTACGAGGAAGACGTGCTAGCTTTATTCCAGGACTCCGGCTGAGAAATTAACTGTAATATAAGAGTAAAAGAATGGTGTACCTTCATCAATAGTCAGTTTTCATCTACGTAAACGTTCTACAATACTGCATTTATTGTGGTATATTATAATGATGAGAAATAACAGAAAAACTTATGGAAGCGGTATAGAAAAATATCAGACGATGAAAAAGATTTATAGGTATATTTTTTTTGTTTTCAAAATAAGTTTGATTTTTTCCACTCACTTGAGTCGAAAAGATAGTATTAGTCAAAAAATTCTTAAATGTTTGCTTATAATATTTAATGTTTTGTCAGCATTCTTACTTTTTATTCAAATCCGAAAAAACACTCCACCTTTCATAACTGCCATAAATGCAATGATTTTCATAACTTCCATTGCATATCGCTGGGCACTTTGTTTGAAGTTGCATAAACTTAGAAAGATATCAATGGAACTAAGTATTCCAAGTAGAGTAGAAAGAGAAAGAATACCTTTTGCTTATATATGGCTAATAATAAGTAACGCCATAGAACTGCTTCATAGCTTTTGGAGCCTTTTATTTTCTCTAAACTTCGAACATAACATTCCTGGACTTGCTTCACGAAGCAAAATTGTGATATATGCTAATCATGTTTTACACATGGCTCTATATGTATTGCCAAGGAATGCATTATCTTCATTTTATATTGAAGCTTGTTTGCAATATCGGTCAGAATTAAAACAATTACTTAGGAATATATCCT
This sequence comes from Argiope argentata, assembly GCA_026289955.1. Classification (NCBI taxonomy): domain Eukaryota; kingdom Metazoa; phylum Arthropoda; class Arachnida; order Araneae; family Araneidae; genus Argiope; species Argiope argentata. Next base: position 2,025,513 of record JAOUZG010044841.1, read on the forward strand.
CTGAAAATAATATTTCTTTCGATTATTTCCTACGTTTTTATTCTTCTATAAAATCCAAAGTAGAAATACTTGATGACAATGTTTCCCTGTTCATATTTTTTTTCAAATACGCTTAGTTTTTTCTTCGTGTATCACTACGTGAATATTTTCTTGGATCCGAATTCTGACTTTTACAGTATGAATTTTATTAAATGTTACATGTTTTTTTTTTAAATACTTTTCTGACTTTCACTGTCACTATGATATCGGCGACACGCGTCAATGAAGATTCAAGGAATATACTGGCTGCAGTCAGAAGATAAAAATCATCTGTGAAGCAGTCTTTATTAGAAAAGTTGAGCATAAAGTCTGAGAAAGACATTTGCCTCACTGTTTGGAAAACTTCAATTAAAAAAGGTTTTATTTTTCGATCAATAGGAATGGTTATTCCTTTTTAAAGTTATTTAACCAAATGATGTAACGATTAAGAACCCTAAAATTTAGCTGTTTTAATACTGAAGTTAAAAGAATTTAATAGCAAAGAAACAAATAAACAGTCAAAACATTTTACAAATAAAGAAATAGGAGTGATTTCGTTGTATTTTATAAAGTGGTGTCTTTATGACAGTCTATTAAATTTTAATAGTTAAGAAAAAACAAGCTTTAAAAATGCAGAACGATAAACAAGGTATGTATTAGCCTCTATTGTATAAAGTGGCATCTATATAACAGCCTATTAATATTGAATAGTTAAGAAACAAAAAATGTTTTACAAATATCAAACCATATACAAGGTGTGTATTAGCCTCTATTGTATAAAGTTGCGTCTGTATAACAGTCTATTAATATTGAATAGTTAAGAAACAAAAAGGATTTACAAAAACAGAACCATATAAATGGAGTGCATTTGGCTGTATTGTGAAAACTGGTGTCCGTATAACAATCTTTTAATATTTAATATTTAAGAAACAAAACAAATCACCAACACAGAACAATATAAATGGAGTGCATTTGGCTGTATTGTATAAAGTGGCGTCTGTATGACATTATATTAAGATTTTAAGGTTCAATTTACGCAGCTTAATAGTTGTTCAAAAAAGTTTTACAAAGGCAAAACCATAAACGAGGAGTGTATTAGGTTGTATTGTATTAAGTGGTGTCTGTATGACAGTCTATTAAGAATTAATAGTTAAGAAAAAAAACACAGTTTTTCATATCCAGAACCATATAGGCAGGATGTATTTGGTTGCATTGTAAACACTGGCGCCTGTATGACGATTTGTGTTTCTGGAATATGATACGAATTATAAAAGGTTGCCACCATCATTATTGCAGCATTCTTCTTTTATTAATCTAAAATATTTGAAAAAAGAAAAAAAAAGAATTAAGTATGTTATTTACCATCTGTTGTATTTTTTAAAAATAAAAATGCTTCAGAGATTAAAAAATATATTAACATTTTAAATCGGTAAAATAAACAAAAATCATGAAAAGACCAAAAAGAAAAAAAATATCTCTAACTCTTTTAGCATTATATTGTAATAAACGACCGAGAGCTATTGGAATTGTTTGTTATTATATCATTAATAAATTAACCAATGATTCATTTGATAAAGAATTCTTATTTTTCTAGATTTATTTCTCTTTTGTGCCTAATTGCATCAAAACAAATAAAGAATAACTAGGATTAGATTTGTTGCAAAAAAACTTTTTAAAAATCTTACACAGTAATTAACAGAGCCCAACTACCTTAACAATGAACTCATGCATTAAACAAAATATGGTATCAATACTCAAAAATTATATGGGTGCTAATATTAAATTAGTATATATATTGTTATTATACGAACCATACTGACACCAAAATTATATTATTAGTATTATTATGGTATGTGTTTTAGTACTAAACAAAAGAATGTTCGGAAGATAAAATTTAAGCTATTTCGAAGGTAAATTTATACAAATCTAAAGAATTAAGTCTGTAGTTGAACATAGCGATACGTTTGAATTAAAACAAACAATAACGAAGGTAAAAACTCAACTCAAAATGAACATACTATGCTTGATATCCTAAAACACGTCTCACAAAATATAATATCACGAAACATATAAGTAATAAAAATAAATTCTAAGCAAATAGAATAATTATAGGATTGAAACAAGTGTGAAAAGATTGTGAGCTTGTTAAATTTCCAATGAGTCCAAAATGGGTACTGTATTCCATATATTGGGTAATATCATGACAATTTGTTCTAAAAAAAGAAGATGGAATATACCATGCAGAATTAAAATATCTGGAATTCCAACATTGGTTTCCTCGAATGAAAGGAAGATACACACATTTACTCTGCTGGTATCTGATTGAGGAAGCCTATTCTTTCCCCTGAAGAGGCATTCGAATAAAATTCCAGTGTGTGCACATGCTCTCTTATTTCCGTTTAGCTGAGGTTTATTTTACGCAACTTTATAGATGTTTAAAAATTAAACACAAGATTAGAGTTTGCCACCATTCATGCAGCAAAATTCTGTCAACTATATTTAGAAAACCATTTAACAGCTGATTTGAAGACTGATACAGAATAGTTAAATTCTTCGATGCTGCATTATTTTTCTGGACTTAGCTGGAATCAAATCATGGTTTTGATACCTTCATTAGTTGGATTCTGATTGTTTTAGTTTTATTTGCATATTAATACGCTTTCCTAATTGCGTCATCTCCTGTCCGTCTGCTATTATTTAGGCCATGATATCACAGACATAGATACGGTTTTCCAAGATACTGAAAGTTGTACCCACTCAATTTTCACCCGTACAGAAAAAAGCAGAAATTGCAGCTACTCAGTTTTCATTTTCTGTCCAAATTTGAAATTAAATTAAAAAAAAATCATTTGAGACTTAGTAATGTCTTAAAATATAACCATAAGTAATCGCCTTTTTAAATTTAGTAACCGTTTGCTGATTGTTGCCTTCACTAATTGTAAAAATTTTTTCATGGGGATAATTTTAATATCATTTTCAAAGTTCATTTATCTGAGATAGGAAAAAAAATCTGTTTTATTTAGTTCAATTTTTCTTGTTACACAAATGTTGCTTATTAATAAATAAATGATTTTTTTAAAAAAATTCCTTTATTGTTGCGTTGCTGTTATTGCCATGGACAAGCCCTCTGCTGATACAGCAGCAGATTTAACCCGAAAGGAGCGTCTCATGTTTATGAAGTAGCGTCAATTAGGGCCAAGTGTACGACTTAGCTACTCAGTCATCACAGTCCCTTTTACAGGGGTGGAGGCCCATTCATACACCTTACAAATAGCACACAGAAGTACAACCATGCCCGAACCAGAACTCGAACTGGGGACGCCTAACTCTCAGTTAACTAACTAACAGTAAAAGAAGTTATATCAATAATAATAAAATTTGAATTTAAAAAAAGTAAGGGTCATAAGAATGTAATTCCAGAAAAAAATGGTTCTTAAAATTTAGTGACAATTAAATCATCTGAATAAAATTTACATTGTTATTATATTGAAAATAATACAATAGAGCTATTTATAATAAGTGATAAATAAGTTTTTGCGAGAAATATTTTAAGAAACTAAATATATAAAAAAGATTTAAATGAAGTCTACTATGCGTATTTCAATGTATCACATCAGAACATCATTTCTTGAACGCCCAAGCACCACGTACTCGTGCTAGTTAAACTATATTTTTTTTTCATTCTAATCGTTTCATAGAATGAATCATTTTAGTATTGCAAACGATCCAAAAAAAACTTTGTCTCGCATTTATTGTTAAAAAAATATCGCATTTCCTATTTATTTCATTTCATGTAATCGCGTGCTCAAAATGACATTTTTCTAGGTTTCATTTGCGGTAGTCATTAACTCATTTTTTTTAAATCACAGCTTTTGTATTAAAGCTCTATTAAAACCTGTTTTTGAGAGGCTCGTGCAGATACTAAAATTTCAATTTTTGCCTACGGTTTTCTTATTTTTCTTTTACAGACTTTTGTTGACGCTCATTCCCAAAATAACATCATTTTCTGACATGATAGTAAAAATATTCATTTAAGTTAAAAATTTCATTAAGTAAAAATGATATGAGATTAAGTTTTGAAAATTGTTTATTAAAAAATTCGACAAGATTTGGTTTATAATCCTATCGGAGATGCGTGTTAAAAATGCTTCTGTATATTGTAGTTAGATGAATAAATTGCATTAACAATCCAATCACTTTATTGTGTCCATACATTTTAAAAAATTACTTAAACTTTACAGTCTAAAAATATTTCATACATAGGATTTAAACAAAAAACACAGATAAAATTCCATAATATATGTTTAATTAATTGTAGAAACTGGAAACTGGATAGTTGTAGAAATCGATATAAAATGGGAGAAACTGGATAAGTGGTTTAAAAGGCCAAATTTTATTCTTCTATGAAGAAAAAATTAAATAAAATAGATTTGATTGCAAATCATGAAATCGTCTGTTATCTTAATTTTAATAACAAACAAAATCTTCTAAAAAAGATTTATTTTCCACAGTAAAAAATGCAAACGAATTAATAAATTCATGGAATCTTAAATAAATATTATTTTTATCTAACTGTATCAACTTGTTTAAATTTTCGCGCTTTGCATTTTCGATCAGTATTTGCCAATAAATAATATAAAATGAATTTTGGACTTCTGTCAGATCCCTTTTATATCTTATGAATTTATTTTTTCGATATAGTTTTTTATTGAATATTTTAATCAGGAAGTTCAAAGATTCTACATAAAAAAAGAGGTTGTTATTATTAAATAATCTGGTATTGAAAAATCTAAATTCAATATTGAACGGTTAGAGAAATGCTTAATTTGCTCTTTCCCGATTTATCAGATTAACTTCGTTTCATGTTCAATAAAAAATTAGAATATTCACTTTTTTGTCGACGGAATTCATAATCTTTTTCTGGAAACATCTTTCGAATATGCTAATGCGTAAAGTAGATACGTAATCAAATATTTATTGTCTTTAGAAAATTTGCTAGAAAAAAATGACGTTATTGAAATTCTTGTCTTTTATTTGTGATTGAAATTAACTATTCAATCCCTGCTAGTAGGCCACACTCTCCCTGCATAAATCTTATTCAAATTTCCAATAATTTATCAAATATTTTTTATTCATTCACTAAAATTCAACTAATTTTTTTAAACTTACAGGTGATACAGCTGGATTTTAATGCAGTTTTTTCATATATTAATTCATTAAAAAATAAGGAAGTGGGTATATTTCAGGTCCTAACAGTTCAGTTTGAAACCTACAGATGACGTAACGAAAATCATGTTCCATTTTTTTTCAATTTCTACTATTAGTTTCCAATTGCCCTATATAGTGTTAAAAGTGGGCGAGCACCGCGGAAGCACGTGAAAAGTGGTGACGTTTGATGAGGAGCTTCACGACAGCCGGGTTGGTTGGGCGAAAGGAAAAGTCTGTAAGCCGCTAGATCGTACATGAAGCTTCACGTGTTTTGGGGCACGTACTTGCTCAGCTATATCAGGGACGGGTTACCGTGGCTCCTGTAGTTAATTGAGATATTTATCTCGGAAGAAAAGCTTCTCGCTTGACTGACTGTTTACTTGTTATTAGTGAGCTGTTATTAAGTTTGCAATTAATGTTGTATTATTGAACTCGCTGTGATTTACTGTTTACTGTGCTATACGATAACTACTTTGCAGTCTGTTTTTATCGTGTGTAAGGCTTGCATTTACACTGTAAGGGACTGTTGAATGCTGAATTGATTTTATATATGAAGTTTTAATTTTTCAAGTCATCCTGTAAATACTTGTAGATAGCTGTATATAAATTTGTTTGCGCTGTCCTCAAGTAAAGTCCATTAAATCTGAACCTGCTATGCTAAAATCGTAACTATATATATATATATATATATATATATATATATATATATAT
>JAOUZG010044841.1:2036880-2075518 GCA_026289955.1 Argiope argentata
ACACACACACACACACACACACACACACACACACACACACACACACATTTTTTTAAAAATAATTACAATTGAACAAAAATTGTAATTATTTTTTTAAAAAGTATCTGACATAATTTTTTCTTTATAACCTTAGTAGTAATTGATTTAAAAAAACTAATTTTTATGTTACTTGTTTTTCATTAAAAAGGAACTCTTCCAATTTTATCACTTCAATAATATTCGAAAAGCTTGGGACCACAGACAGGGAGGGGATCAAAATTGTTTTCTGACACTTTAGGATTCGATTATTTTCTGACACCCAATAGTGTAAGGTCCTTTCTTATGAAAATTATAACTCCCACTTAGTTAAAATCTTGTAGGAGAGAAATCGATATTTATTTAGATTCCTCTTAGTACCAAACTTCCTGATTTATCATGGTTTTTATTCAACATATTGTAATGATTTCAAGGTAGAATATTTGTCCTTTTCGCTATGGTTTGCGAATAATCTTGGGGAAAATATTCTTTTACGGAAATAATTTCTCCCTAATTCTATTGGTTGTTCATCTGTGACGCTGATGGAGATGAATATTTTGATAGAAAGTTTCTTTTTCTGTTTAAGAAGGGACATGCTGTTCTTTAGAACATGTGCAGGTTTCTTTCCGATCCCAATTTAATCGATTCGTCTTTATAATAACTGTTTACTCATCCTTATCATTGGAACCCTCTACTTTTGTAGCCATCTTAAAAACCTTACAGTATTTTAATATAAAGATATAGTTGTTTTTTCCTGGTACGTGCAGTATATTTCTAGACAAATAAAGAATTTAGAGATAATTTTTTCTGTTATAAATTTAACGAAATATTTCCAAAATAGTTTAAACATGCGATTTAAAAAGTTTTATCTAAGTTTCTGTTTTGGATTAGAAATATATCTTAATTGATGATGATTGATAGTGAAGGATTTTGTATTTACCCATGTGATCAATCTTTCAAATGAACTATGGAAATAAGATTTATTATTAACATCAACTACATTATTTTAATAAAATATTTAAATCAAGAAATTTTAAATGAAATATTTTTGTAGTTTAATAAGTCACTGAAGCAAAAATTTATTTTTATATATAATAGTAAATATATATATATATATATAATAAATATAGACAAATATAGACATATGATAGTAAATAAAAAATGGTGATCGTTCAGATTTATATCATTTTTAGAAAAATATAAAAAACACACATACGATATTTATATATAACATAAATAACCTTTCCATTTCTAATTTTTTTTATGTTTAACTAATTTTTTTTTCAATTACCTTCACATAAAAAACTAATTTTTAATTTGAAAATTGAAGAACAGAACACTGTTATCAGTAAATTATGATAACAGTTGTCTTTTCTTCAATTTTAAATGATTTTCATTAAGTTATTAAATAATTTAATCAGATAAAATATATTATTAAGATATCATTCAATGTTTAAAAATAAATCTAGAATAGTCATCTGTCTGGATTATCTAAACATCCCGGGCATAATCCACAGGAATTTTGAAAAAATAAAAAAGAAATCTGCCTGGTTAAAAATTCTTGAATGAACATTGAAATACCAGAATATAACTCAAACTGCCAGAACAGTATAAAATTGAACCCATAAAACAACAAATTTGAAAATTTGAAAATGAATTATTGTCCGCACATTTTACTTAAAGTTCAAGTAAAAATGCAGGAAATGACACTGTGGATATAAATGAAGGCTTTATTCAAAGTACACACACACACACACACACACACACACACACACACACACACACACAGTCTATTCAAGAACCAACAATTATTTTTATATAAATTTCTAATTAATAAGCAAAGCTAGGTGATTTAACGCTGTATATTATTTTCTAAATATTATGTGTAACTCTTTTTGAAAACAAATTCAATGATTTAAAACGAATTTTAGTCTCTTTTAAAACGCATCATAACATTATTATGTTTTAATTAATTTTACTTTGAAACAAATATTGGATATAAATTTAAAAGAACTGTTTTAAAATTTATGAAACCTTTGAAATAAAACGTGTTTGTCAGAAATAATAGGGGATTTTAAACAAAGTGCATTCACTGTGTTTATAGATTAATATGCAGGATATGTATTATTTCGGAAATATGTAAGGCTGAATGAATGCTAAAAGTTTCGTTTCCGTTTGCTAAGGTTAGAACGTATTATGGGACATGTAAAGTGTATCGATCTAATCTAAAAATCTAAGATTTCTCAGAAATTTATGTTCCTTTGGAAATTTAATTTATTATTACAGTTCTGTAATTCTGTAACTTCCTGAACAGTCACATACTAACAAACGTTACAACGAAGGGGAGATTTAAAACTTAGTCCAATGATGGAGAAGTCAAAAGACGAAAAGATAACAATAACTGTCAAACAGTCGAGAATCCTCTATGAAACCCTCGAGAACTTGGGGTAAATTCAAGAAGAATAGAGAAATATCCCGCCTACACTGGATGCTGTAATTTTTTTAAAAATAAATAGGCTTTCAATAACTGGCTGTTTCGATAAGGGAAGAGCTCATTCCCATCCGGCAGTCACTATTAGAATTCATTGATGGTATATTGATTGACAGAAATCCAACTAGATTTTGTCCGAAACAAATGATTAGAAAGATCCCTAGCTTGCCGTCACCCGGAAGATCATGTGACCTGTGTGGTGAGATTAGCGTCAATGAATTTCTTCCTGATGGGCTGAAATTATTACCCTAGTTAATTGAAAGTATTTGGAATATATTTGTAAACATCAAAACAAGTAAATATATCAGTTGAAAACAGAAGGATGTTTTATATTTCCTATATAATACTAAGCAACACACCGAAAAAAACCACAAAGACAAATATTCAAAAATTGATTTTTTAGGATTTGGCTGTTATCCACTTTTCCAATTTTGTTCCCATAAAACTTACTTATTCCTAGTTTTATGGAATTTAAGGAAACGAATACTTCTGAGGATACTAAAATTTAGATTCTTCTTCTTCTTATCTCCATCATGATCTGACGGAATCAGACCAGATCAAATAAACCGTTGACTCTGAGATGGTCAGTGACTGTCCAAGGAGATGAATAAATATCCCCTACACTGAGGAGAAGGCAATCGAGGATGTGAGAGGGAGTGGCCTGGAAGAGTTGGCATTTAGAACAAAGGGGAAAGGATTTCTTTCACCCAGAGAATTTGAGGCATTTTAAGTGTCCGCTGGCAAGTCGCGAAATGCAAGTAGGGAATAACCTATCTCCTGAGATGGAAAGAAAGAAACCTTGGTTTGGCCCCTTGTACCAGTTGTTTGATGGAGGAACCGGCCAGTCTTCTCTGATGGCAGATTTTTTGATGGAGAAAAGCTCCAGATAGGTCAGTTTGGTAGAAGTGGGGGCATTTTGAAAGCAACTCTCTTTGGCCAGTTTGTCTGCCATTTCGTTGCCATGGATGTCTACATATGATGGCAACCATTTTAAATGTATTTGGTGATTTAGATTGTTAATTTTCTCAACCCTATATTCTTGGATTTATGCAGAAAAATGGAAATATTTTTGAAAATCACTCTGGCAGGTTAGTTGATGTTCTGTGGAATTGACAGTGATCAAATAAATAGGCTAGAGTAACAAGAATAATAGATTCAGAATCCATTTAATACAATATATTATGAAACTTATCGGTTGTCATTTATGCCAAACAGGGCTGAAACGATGTTCTTAAAAGACACCACACTCTCATCCAGAAACATTATGAAAGGGTAGAGGAGGTTCTTGAATCATTTAGTACTATTTCCACCTCATTTCGTTAACTTTTATTGACTATAGAACAAAGGCTAGTACTCTATTTGTTTTACAAGTTCGTTTTGACGTGTTTCAGGTGCGGAATGATTTTCTGACAGCACTCGAATGATATTCCAGTTTATATTTGCTTAATAACAAGCAAATGAGCAGGGCTCTCTTTTCCACATGTGCTTCTTTAAGAACAAAGACTTCTCCCATTGCTTTTTTCGGAGAGGATAAGAAAATTTCCTAAAACGGGAATTCAGATAAAAATTCGGGCCTTGAAGTATTCAAAGGTACATAACGATTTCAGACCCCTCAATTCCTGCAAAGCCGCCTCAATACTTGATCTTGTAGCCGGCGAGGGAGTGTACTTGGGTGGAGTGGGTGAACTACGTTTTGACTATATACTCCTGGTAAGGTCACCCAAGGAGTGAAAGTCACTCCACTGTAGTAGGTTTGTAGGCATCGGAGCTAAGTCAGACTTTTACCCCCTTTGCTTCAGTTCCCTAACTTTAGAAGCTTCCCTTTATCCCATCTATGATCCCCTTTTGGTTCTTGACTTTCTTAGGGTGAATAATTTCATGGACCCGATTTAGATCTGCTGGTCATAGAAATGAGAAACTACAACAAAGAACGACAGCAACGATCTCACAAATAAGGTTTAGTTTAGTTTGAGGATTTGTAAACGGAGTTATATTGACGTATTTATTCTCTAAAAATTTGGGGATTATATTTGGTATATTTAAATCTTTGAGTTTTTAAATTGCCTCGTTTTCATTGTTTTGAAGTACAGATCAATGACTGTCAACCCAGAGTTAGATATGGTTTAATATTTGCTTGGTGAAAATTGTATAAATTGGATCCCTTTAACCAATTTTATCTTGTAAGTTCTTCCAATTTTTTAGTTACCAGGGTAACCTAATTTCGGCTGGGTGGATATGCAGCTTTTTTATGAAGGAATTTATCTCCAAAATTGATGACAGATAAATAATATACCAAATTTCAAAAGTTCATCTCAAAGATTTTCGTGTTATTTTTGTCTCATACAAGCGGAAGGACATTTTCCTATAATGTGTCTTTTGACATTAGGGATGTTTAAAAGAGTGAAAATATCTCAAAATCTCAAGTACTAGTTTTCCGAATACAACTATGTTTTCTCATTTCTGCATATACGCGAAAATGAAAACCCATTTCTTAAATACGTTTTTACTTAAAAGATTTACAACTTCAATTCTTCCTGAAATTACTTTTTTTTAAAATTTTCAATGAATATTTTTTTAAACTTGATCTCCTATTCAGAGATATCGATGCTTTGATTTTACTTTTTAATTATTAAGACTCAATAGTTAGTGTCAAATGGGAACAAAGCTATAAAAGCGTGAAGATGAGGCAAAAAATGAATCTTCAAGCAGAATAGGAGTTTGTTTGTGAGTAGCTTATAAAAGACCACAGTGAAAAAAAATAATTGAAAGCAGAATGTTATGCACGGTCAATAAAAGAAAAAAAACATTTTAATTTTTTTTTCTTGCATTTATATTTATTTTTATATGGAAAATTTCCCATTAAAATGTATTCAAGACTTTTATTTTCAATTTATGATTTTAAAAAAGTGATTTCCATCGTTGCCAAGTAACGAGATTGTTTTGAAAATTAAAGAATAAGTATTGTTTTATGAATATGAATATGAATAAATAAATAACATGAGATTCTACAGTATTCAATTATCATATAAACAGGATGTTATGTAGCATTAAATGCATTTTGAATATAACGAATAATAAAACAGAAATGAATAGAATAGTACAATTCCATTAAATAGAGAATTATTTTCGACCAATAGAGAAAAGTGATGTTAAAAAAAGCTGATGTTTATAACCATCAGAAAATAATAAATTGAGATATAATAACAAACCATGTACCATACACAATTTTTTAAATCTTTGGATTGAGGCTGAAAGTACTTATATCCCCAAGAAAAATCCTGAATGAATAAGATAGCAATATTCAAAAGAAATTAATTAATTTCAGAAATTGCAAAAATATGAAGGGACAAAACTTGTATATTTATAACTGCATTTTTTTGGTTTTTTATGTCAGTTTGATCTTTTCAACTAATTTCCTCAAAAAAGATAATGTTTCAAAGAAGCTTTTAAAGTGCTTGCTGGTGATTTTTAATACAATTGTAGGTTTCTTATTACTATTATTACACCAAGATTTGTTCACGACTCCTGTTGACATACAATCATATTCATAATACTTGGTTCCCGCTATGTTCTTTGTAGAAGAATTGATGATTTTAAGAACAAATTCCTATATTTTGTTTCGAATGGTTTTAAGAACGGAAAAGACAAAATACTGATGCTCAGTTTGATTGTTTTCTCTCTGTCAGCAGAAATTATTCGAATATCCTTGACAGTTTCGAATTTTTCAATTACTGGTTTCAACAGCATCGGCGTTTTAACTAAAAGTGATCCCATTTTTAATATGATTTATTTCATCATTTTGTTTGTAGCGTCTTCTTTGCCAATGACATCATTTGCGTTGTTTTATGTTTCTTTCTGCATAAGAATTCGGTCTAAAATTCTAAATATTCAGAGAGGACTATATTCAAAGAATACCAATATTGTCAGGCATTTGTTACAAATATATTCATCAATAAAATATGAAGTGGAAACATTTGATAAAAACGTAGGTTTTCTGATGTTTTTACTGACTCTTTATAACTCTATAAATATGTATTTAACTATACTTGCTCTCTTGGACCCCAACAGTTTACATTATAAAATGTTCCATTTGCTTTTATTCCTTTGTGCTTATGTTCCTTTTGTTATTACAACTGTGTCAGCAATAGCTGCATAGAGATTCATTGACGAATTGAGAACACTGCCTGCTCCTTTAATTTTAGAATATCTTCAGATGTTTCATTACACATCAGGAGTTGATATACACTTTTCTCTTTGGAAGATAGCTCCTATAAAAAGGAGAATCGTAATTGGTACAATAGGAGCAATATTTACTTACGCTTCTCTATTTCATACTTTTGAAATTTAGGTATATTATCTGAAACTGCAACTTATACTAAACCTTTTACATCAGGAGTTGATATCTATTTTTCTCTCGGAAAGATTATACCTATAAAAAGGAGCATTGTTATTAGCACAATAGGAGAAATATTTACTTATGCTTCTCTATTTCATAATTTTGAAATTTAAGTATTTTATACTGAAATTACAACTTGTATCAAACTTAACACATCAAGAATTGGTATCCATTTTTCTATGAAAGATTGCGCCTGTTAAAAGGAGAACCATCACCGGCTTAATAGGAGCAATATTTACTTATGCTCGTCTATTTCAAACTTTTGAAGCTTAGCTATATTATCTGAAAGTGCAACTGATACTAAACTTTTTGCATAAGGAGTTGATATCCATTTTTTTCTCTTTGGCTCTCCATTGCTCCTATAAAAAGAGAATCGTTATTGGCACAATAGCAGCAATATTTACTTATGCTTCGCTATTTCCTAACTTTGAAATTTAAGTATTTTTTATGTTGAAATTGCAACTTATACCACACTTATCACATCAAGAATTGGCACCTATTTTTCTCAGGAATATTGCTCATACAAAATGGGGAATTGTCACCGGCAAAATAAGGGCAATATTTACTTATGCTTCTCCATTTAATACTTTTGAAATTTATTGAATTGACTCGAGGTATTTTGATAGAATAGTGACAATATGTAAATCTATCATTTCACAAATGAATGACATATTTTAAGTGTTCAAATTAAATTAACTTGCAGATGAAAAGAAAACTAGGACTGTAAAATAAAAAAATTGTATTGTTCAAATACGTATCATCTCAAAACGATTTTTCTGATGCTACATCTACAATTATTTCTTTACATAGAAGTTATAGATCCAGAAATACGGACACAAAATTTTTATTGCACTAATTTTAGAAAAAATCAATACAAATTCATCTAATCTTCAATAAAATACAATTGATATTCAACGATACAATTCCTCAATATTTTTTGTAATAAATCTTGCATTTTGAAAAAAATGAACTGAATCGAGGCAGATTACTTAATTATTTGTCCAAAAAACACTTTTAGCTAATTTGATTTGCAGAATTTTAATAAAAAAGTAACACTGAGCAATATTTATCACAAGTGATTGCACATTTTAAGTGGTCAAATACAGCTGAATTACGGTCTTTTATCAGTACTTACGTATTATACCTTCTTCGTCAATGGTCGCAAACGGTTTAGTAACTCTTTGGCGACGGATTTAAATTTGGCGATAATGATCAACGGATTACACCATTGCCGGATTGCCATAATTGGTGGTTTAGCTATTCATTGGCGATGACTTCGAATTTGGTAATAAAATCGGACGGTATAATAAGTAAGTACCCTTTTATCATACATATTTTCTCAATTAAAAGAACACTTTAAATTTGAATTGAAGAATGTAAAATTGCAATTTTCAAACGTATATTATCTGAAAATAACCTTCATGACATAGTATCTAGAATCGTTTCTTCATATAGTATTAATAGGTCCGGAATTATCAGAATAAAACTGCATTCCAATGTTGTTGGAAATATTAATGTAGCAGGGTCAGTGTCCTGGCATACGGGTAGCAAGCCTTCCCCTTGAGCTGGGCGTCTCAGGTTCGGGTATAGTTGTTCTTCTGTGTTCTATCTGTAAGGAGTGTGAATGTGATCCCCAGTAAAAAATGGTTGCGGAAACAAATGTAATGAGTGTGTAAAGTCGTACTCTTGGCCCTAGTTGGCCCTATTTCAAAAACAAGGGACGCTCATTCGGCTTGCATTCATTAATGCATCAGCTGCCTTGTCCATGGCAAGTGCCATTAGTAACAACAACTTCATTTCTGCATATAAGTCTGTTTTCTGGTTTCAAAATCACTCTATGTATGTTATATCGTGATAACGCAATTTTCTGTTAGAGATTATATATCCTTTTTTAAAAAAAATTAAATTCCTCTAGAAGTTTCACCTTGCATTTGACCTTCCTTATTTTATTTGAATGCATAGCTTGTCCTTAAAGATGGAATTTTAAAATAAATTTTTAATTATTATATAAATGCTATCTTCTTATTTTTATGCTATTAATTCAATATTTATATTCAATTAATTCATATTTATATTCAACTATGTATTATGATGGAAAAATTGATCAGCTGAATTAGTTGATTATTGCTTGAATCTCTGCCTATTTCATAAATTAAATGTTCATAATTAATCCTATTTGTATCCGAAACATTAATTATGTAAATTGTTTGCAATAAAGTTTTTTTTTGGATGCTTGTAATCATTAGATGTTTTGTACAGTTTTTGAACATTGTGTTTCCTGAGACAATGGGTTTTTTTATAGAAGTTTTATTCATTTCTCCCACTTGATGCAATATATATAGAATGTTTATTAAATAAAGAATTGTTTTTTTAATCATTGTATCATGTTTTATAATCAGATTTGATTAAGAACACATGACATTATCTTAAAGGAAAATAGTGGCAATTCTACATTTAGGGCTAAGATCTTTTTTACTTCCAAGCATTATATTTCAATTTCTCAAATTTGCGGTTACACTCATCAAATTGTTATAAAGTAAGGAATGACGCTTCACTTTATTTACACAGAATAAAAAAGAAAGTATTGCAAGTAAGTGTTATGAAGTAAGTAATGGTAACTTTAATGATAAGTAAGTAATGGTAACTTTAATTAACTTTATGGTAAATAAGCAATGGTAACTTTATTTACACAGAGTAAAAATATATTGTTGCAAGTAATTGTTATAAATTAAGTAATGGTGCTTCACTTTATTCACAGAGAGTAAAAAGAAATTATTGCAAGAAATTGTTATAAAGTAAATAATGGTGCTTCACTTTATTTACATAGAATAAAAGAAAAGTATTGCAATCTTCAAAAAAGTTGAACTCGTAAATTTCATGAAGTTTCAAAATTCGGATTTTCAAATAAATCAGTTTTGGCACTATGTCTAAATGTCGAAAGGTCTGCCCATCTGTCGGTAACAAAGATAACACGAAGATATATCGCTAAAGACAGTGAATTTAGCTTGACATTTTTCTTTCGGAATCTGTAAATAAGGCTTTCTGAGACACAAATGACTTGACTCGGACTTCACATTTCAAAAATTCTTCCTGTTATATAAACTCATTGGAGCGTCCTGTCTCTAATGAAAAGAAAACGCCGATATTTTCAATCATACTTAATGAAAGGGGAAGCAGCATAACAGATGACTCGGATGGACATCGTAGGTTCATTGAAAGGGGTATGCGGTATCTCTGTCTTGATATAGATAATATATCTGTTATTCGAATCACAAACATCACTTATGTGGCAAGTTTAGCCTGGGTCCTATCATTGGAGTAGCTTGTCTTCCCTTGATCTGGGCGTCCCGGGTTCGAGTTCCAGTTCCGGCATGGAGTGGGAATTTGTCCCCCTGTAAAAATGGGCCATGCAAGCTAATGTGCATTAGAACGACTTCAACAATGATCGCCAACGGTTTAGTTACTCATAGGAGACTGATTTAAATTTGGCGATAAAGATCAACGAATTACACAATTGCGGATTGCCGTAATTGGTGGTTTAGCAACTCATTGGAAACGGTTTCAAATTTGGCGATACAGATGGACGGTATGATAGTTAAGTACACTGATAACCTAATTATTTGTCCAAAAAAAATCTTTTAGCTAATTTGATTTGCAAAATTTTAATAGAATAGTAACATTAATAAATATTTTACACAAGTGATTGCACATTTTAAGCGTTCAAATACAGATGATTTACGGTCTTCAATCATAAAAATTTTCGCAGTGGAAAGAAAAAGTTTAATTTGAATTGCAGAATGTAAAATTGCAATGATCAAACGTATATCATCTTAAAATAGTCTTCATTATATAATTGGCGGTTTAGCAACTTGGCGATAAAGTTGGGTGGTATAATGCGTAAGTACCGTTTTCTTTTATTTCAATTCAATATGTTAAAGAGATTTCGATGCTTATGAATTCCACCATAAACTATTTGAAAGCATCAAATTGAGAACATTTAATAGTCAGTTTTAATGGTTAGTGTATTGCACATAACTAATACAGGCTTAGAACGCTTTAATATCCTATTCTATATTTGGTTATCCGGTCCACATTAATGGATTTAGATCCCTATATAGGTGTTAGAATGTCCTTCATTCATCAAAAGAAGACTTCAGAACATCTATGTGCAGATTCTAGTTTGTATTCATCGTTATCCCTAAATAAGTGACCGACACTCGATAGAACTGTTACGTACTCGTCAAACCATACAGATAGGCTATGCAAGAAATGGAATACATGCTTCTGACTTTCTGTATATCTCTTGGAGGAAACAAGTTTCATTAAAAATGTATGCGTTTATGGTGCAGAAGGGACTCAAGTCTTTCTGCCAATCTATCGATGAGAATATAACAAATGTAGATAAGCATCGCAACTAGAAGTATACATCTGACACATTTTAAATAAGTTATTGTTGACACATTTTAAATAAGTTATAAGTTCTCCATAGGTTATTGTTCCTGATTGTGAAATCTGTACAATGGTGAATACTTCTTGTTACTTATGGTACTTGCCATGGACAGGTTCCCCACTGAAACAGCAGCAGATTTAAGTCGAAAGAAGTGTCTCTTGTTTTTGTAGTAGCGCCAACTAGGGTCAAGAGTATGACTTAGGTACATGCTCACCACATTTGATTGCACTGACCCTTTTCACTTCCGCCACAACAAATCATGTTGATACTGCTACGTTCAGTGGTGGTGGGGTGGTCGGCTGTACTGAAGAAAACCCTTTTTACAGGCGGGGGGGACAGTCACATATCTCACAGATATGACATAGAAGAACAACCGTGCCCGGACCGGGACTCGAATTCATGATTCCCAGAACTCGTGGAAGACGCAATATATCTGTGCAGAAAGCCGGCTGGTGAATAGTAGAATATATTAATATATTCTTGGTGTAACCATGATATTTCCCTTCATATGCATAGTTAAACTTGATTTTATAATTTAATTCATATTAACTTAACCATTCACTTATTTATTTTCAATCATATTGCAGCGATAGACGATGGTTTGAAAACTTGTGATGTCAATAATTGGTTAAAAAGAAGATATTGATCTTGTAAAATTCGAATTTATACAAATGGGTTAATGGTGATGGACTGTTTCGAAAAAAAAATCATTCTATTCAGTGACTTGAAACTTTAGTAAAATCTGGTGCATATATCGACCTTTTCAAAGTATAAATATACTTCAAAAACTTTTATTACATTTAGCAATGCTTGTATGCTTTGCTTCTCAATGAAAATGAGAAAACCGGGTTAAACTAGAACTTAAAATAAGTGCAATTTCTTTATTAATAGGACAAATTTTTTATACATAAAATTGCTATCTTGAACAATAATAAAATTAATTTTATACTTACTTATTATACATAATTTATATGTAAATAGATATCTTAATCTATAATAAAATTAATTTTATCTGAATTTAGTGTAAATAGCTTATTTGAAAAATAATTTTTTAAAAAGATTTCAACAAATAATGAATATCCAAACATCACAGATTAGTTTAACAGCAGTAGCTGTGGATATTTTATTTCCCACTGAAATTTTCAACCGTACCAAATTTAAAATAATGTTTTCTTATATAAAAAAATGTTTTTTCACCTTTTATCGATAAGGTTTATTTCGGTACCATTTAACATCAACTGCTTTTTTAAGCTATGTTTTTTGTTTTGATTATTAATATTTGCTTTGACAATAAAACATATAATTTTATTTGAGAATTGCATTGTGAATTAGAAAAATAGCTCAAATCCAAATTATGTAGATTTTAATATTTATTTTTGTTTGTAATTGAAAAATAACAATTTATATTAAAATATAGATAAAATCAAACAAATGCATAATGTAATCATGTAGAATGACTACACAATAAATGACCCAGAAACAAATAGAAAATATTAAGTTACTCTATCGATTACATTTCATTTTTAAAATATGAAGTAATTTCTTCTATGAAATAACATTATTTTTAGAATATCTAATACAAATTTTAATAGTTAAAACCATTGATAAATACGGAGCAATAGCTACAAAAGGCTGGTATTTGTCAAAAGTCTAAAATCTCTTCTGAATTTAAAATACGAATATTTTTTTTAAATTACTTTTTTCAGACGAAATGAAACCAAAAATTTATTCCAACATATATGTAGTAACAACTTAATATGCCAAAAATTATTGACGTAAGTCATTAAATTTATGACTTATTGCATTAGAAAATACAGATAAATAGACTATTAACTTTTGACTGGGCTGGTAAAAAAATTTAATAAAATTATATATTTTAGAGCCTAACCTGTTTACAGAATTGTAATTTTATTATCTATTTGCTTTCATAAGCTATAGTTTTCACTTTTAATTTAACAACTAGATAGTCAAGCTTTCTGCGAAAGAATTTGATTCAAAATTTGATAATATTTACAAATTTGAAAGTAAATTTTTATATCAAATTTCATCGGAATAACTGAAAATGTTTTTGACATCGGCAGACCGATATATTACACAATGACAAACTTATGTTGTTGTTTTTTTAAAATTCAATTTGAAAACAATTTTGGTCTGAAAGGTAGAAATTTGTCAAACTTTCGAATGCAGACTTTTTGACCGTTCAAATACTTTTTCTGTATTTCGAATACAAGTAAAAATTTAAATTTAATTAGAATTTGGTTTTTCCTTATCCAAATTTTAATGTAGAATTATTTAATTTTTTGAGTTAGAACTTATTTGATTTTTATTTTACCAAACATTTAATGTTGTAAATAGAATTTTCTTAATACATTTCTTGTATAGATAATTCTGAGTATTCTATCTCATTATCGAAATTTCCGTAAATACCATTAATTTTTCTCTAATGTTAAGCTGTCTCTCTTGGTTGTAAAAAGGACAAATTTGAAACGTGTTTCAATAAAATGCATAAATTCGTTTAAAATAACTTGAGGTCACGCTTTTAAAAGTTACAAGAAAAATCGTTAAAGTCTCCAAAATTAGCTCATTTACTCAGACAATGTATTTGAAAGGTACGGAAATGTATGGAATTTGACAGGCAGAAGATCAATGAGTTTCAAAAGAATCAGGTTTCCGTTTAAAATTGAAAATTGAGTTGTTCCGTTTTAGAAAAATTACTGAGTTCATTTTGTACTTTTTCAGTCGTGTTAAGCTTCTTAAAGTACCTCAATCACTCAGACGAATTGTTTTCAAAGCTCTGGAATATTTCGAATTTGTTACGTTGCTTAATACGTGACGTGAACAACAGTTTTTAATTTTAAACTGGAATCCAAACTGCTTTATTTCAGTAAAATTGAATTTAATAAGTTTTTTCGGAATTTTTTAGGTGATTAAAGGAGTAACTTTTAAAGTTGAATTAATTTAATTTTGAAGTATATATCCTGTTATAAACTTACAAGATGCTTATGACATTTAATTTTAAGAATTTAACATGACCATAAATATTTCTCATTCAAGAAAATTTATAACAGAATATGGAAAACTATTGTCTAAATGGTTATTTTACTAGTGATATTGTTCAGAGCTTCAAAAACTTTAAGGGTTGATAATTAAGAATACTTAAAAAAATTATTTCATAAATAATTGTCATAGAAAATGTCCTGCACAAAACACATTGCATTTAACTTGAATTTTAGGAATTGGCCATTTCGTCTACAAGAGAGCTAAGCTAAATTTTGGATGAAAAGGAATTTTGGAGGTGGAATATTAGTATCCTCGTTTCCAGAATCCTTTATTCTATTATTATAAGTGTTCCTAAATTAAAATTTGTAAAAATAATTGTAAACTGAACCTTTTTTGAATTAGAACATAGTTATGGTTCATTGTAAGTTCAATAAGGTACTTACGTATTATACCATCCAGCTTTATCGCCAGATTTGAAGTCCTCGCCAATGAATTGCTAAACCGCCAAATATGACAATCGGGCAATGGCGTAATCCTTTCATCTTTATCGCCAAATTTAAATATGTCGCCAAATATATACTAAACTTTTGGCGATCATTGGCGAAGATGGTATAATACGTAAGTACTCTCAATAGGTAGCTAATACAATTCAATTCATAATTTATTATTAAATTTGATTCATGGCAGTTGGAACGATGTTTGAGGTTTTAATATAAAACATTTGAATAAAATATAATTTTACATTCATGAAAATTTTGGTTCTTATTGCTCAACTTTAAATGCAGGTATCCAATTGAAAATCATATCATTTTATAGAGATTTTTCAAATCTTTTAAAATTGTTTCATATTTTACACGTAAGCCTATTGGAATTATTTTGAATGAGCCTTTTTCCAACTGGTGGTATAATCACTTTATCCACTATATCTTATTAATTATAACAAAGAGAATATGGTCGTAAGAGTGTTATGATTCTCACTATTATTATATTTTGCTTTATATTTTAGTTCACATTCACCCTTATATCAATTGAATTTTCTCAATGTGACTTATATATGTGCATAAATTCTCAATATTAGCAGTAATATCTCAACAGTTATTTTTCGATTTTTTTAGAGACATTCTATCAGAAGTAGAGTAATCATGCGTTTGGCGACATAATGAGATCACTAACTGTTTTTATTACACACTAAAATGTGTAATAGAAGTTGATAAACAAAGACTTGTTCCTAGAGAATGTTGAAGAAAGCTCCACATTTGTCCAGAACGAAAGAGCGGTTTCTGTCTCTGCCCCGCCCATTTTAGAAGGACTCTATTAAGGATGCAGCCTAAGGAGGAGAAAAATATCAGCTGGAAGAACAATCTTCGTTAGTTGGCTTAGCTTGAGAGAGCATCTTTTCTTTTCGGCATGTGTTCTATAGCTTTCCATTACCCGCAATTAGTGGATTGAATGCAGTTAATTAGCCTTGTTTTTGCAGTTTGTTTTGCGTATATTTAGAAAATAAAATCTGCATCTTCGTTCATTTCATGAGAATTATCGTAACAATATTTTTGGTTGATAATACATTAATTTTGATTTAGGTAAAATTCGAAATAAAATTCATTAGGTTCTCTTATTTCTATCCTCCTAAGTGTATTTACTGAATTTCGAAGTTTTTACTGTATCATTGTTCTTGTTTGGTTTGTAGAAGCACTAACGCGCATAGAAGCATGATTCTGTATTATTAGCATAAGAAAATTATAACCTAAATGAATATATATTTAAATAAAAAATCAATTTTACATGAACTAAAAAATATGTCATTTCTTCGCAACAGTTTACTTAAAAGTGTAGAATCAATATGTCATTTCTTCGCAACAATTGACTTAAAAGTGTAGAAGCAATATGTCCTTTCTTTGAAATAGTCGAGTTTAAAATGAAAAAAAAAACTTGATATAAAGTGCATTCAATGCTATATAGTTTTAAAATTGTAATTTATTTTTCAAACATTTTGTAAAGGTACACAATTTCTCTGATGCACGATAAATTAATTTTTTTCTCAATATAAATTTCAAAACATGATTATTTGTTCTAAATTAAAGAAAAGAAGATCGACCGGCCTTGATATTTTATGAATATAAATATCTTTCCTAAACAAAATTAGGCAGATTCAAAATGCTTTTTTGATTTCATTTTTGAAATGCAATTTGAATCGCATTAATTCCAGTTCAAATGAACATCGCATTTCTCTTCGATCAAAAGAAAATGCGATTCTTTTACAATTCCTTCATTCGAATAAGAGTTCGAGAACTTCAGTGGAATCATTCCTTATTTTTATCAAAGCATTCTTTTATGTTGTGAAGTCTGCTAAGCGTTTTTGAATAAACTTAAACATGAATTGTGAAAAGAAAAAAAATAGAATATGTAAAGTATTAGCAAAAAATAAGTGTATTCACGGTTCATTAAGTTTCAGAACTTTTATTTAAGCTTCGGAAATAATATTTCTTGATGTATATTCTAATTTATTTTCTTTAAATTTAACGTCGCGTAAAAGTATATAAACCAATATTACGCAGTTTTTAATGTTTTATAAAAGCAAATTTTGGTATTGTATCATTACATTTAAAGCGTTTTCAGAACCTAAATTCCCTTTGTAATAAGATGTACACATATTTTTAATAAAATGTACACACATTTTTCATAAAAAGATATAAACACATTTGTAATAAGAAGATGTGGACACATTTATAAGATGTTCACACCTTTGTAATAAAAGGATGTACACACATTTGTAAAAAGAATATGTACATACATTCGTAATAAAAATATGTACACTTATTTGTAATAGGTTGTAAACACATTTGTAATAAGATATCTACGCACTAATTTGTAATAAGAAGATGTACACACATTTGTAATAAGAAGATCTACCCACATTTGTAATAAGATGTGCACACATTTGTGATAAGATGTGCACTCATTTGTAATAAGATGTACACTCATTTGTAATAAAAATATATACACACATTTGTAATAAAAGAAGCTGTACAAAGAAGAACACGATATCTATCTATCTATCTATATATATATCTATCTATCTATATTAGCTACATTAGAACCATTTTTTGTTTTTTGATAATTGTTAAAAATTTATAGTTTTAAGGGTAGAGTTAATTTAAGGTAATGATTATTATAAAGAATTGTTAGATTATATTTTGATCGAAATATCAAGTTATTATAAATGATATCAAATACATAAAATAACAATTGTATCGGTTTAATGAGTTCCGTATCCAAAACAAGTTTCTAAGTTAATGTCCGCATATGTTAAGGGATTTCCGATAGATCGGAGCTCGAATGAGCAAAATTTGAAGCTCCTTTCCTTTGTGTTATATAAATATGGCAAATTATTTCAGAAAAAATAGTTTAGACAATACAAACACATAAAATCTTCAGAATTTTATCAAATATTAATAAGTTTAAAGTTTCAAATAAGTAAAAATTTTGAAATAAAAAAATAACACATTTGAAATTTTCAAAAAGTAATGGTTATATTAATTTGAATTTTAATCAATTATTATTTTCTATGTAACATGTGCTTTAAAAGAATTGTAAATATTGCGTTCAAATTTATGTAAAAAAATATTTGTTGCAGATATCATGTAAAGTTACTGTAAGTTTGAGTTTCGGAGCTCAACATTGGAAACTACATTGAATACTTTTTCAAAAGCAAATTTTTGTCGAGAAACACTGGAATATTGCATAAAGTTCAAAAAACTAAATTCTGTAATTTAATACTTAGTTTAGAATTGTATCATTCGTTAAACAGAATTATTTCGAAATTATGCTAACTTTATTTTGCTTAACTCAATCAAAAACTCTATCAAAAATTGATATTTCTTGTCTTTTAACCAGAAACAAACAAAATGTAACATCTAAAATTTATACCTTTACTAAATAGTGTTATAATGATAATCATGTATATATCCCCTTTAAAATGAAATATAAAAATATTTCTGTTGCTATTGAAATGATTTTAGATAAATATTACGAGCATTTTTTTGGTGTGAAAGCCAAATTTGTCATCTTATATTACTTTTTAATATATTATACCTTTTTTTAAATCAAAATCATATAATGCTATATTTAAAAATCAGAAAACAAAAAATAATTAAATAAAAAGGTATTCCACCAACTTTTTTTATAAGAATTAAATGAAATAAAACCAGAACTTAATTATTTTCTAGGCGTTAATAGTTAATGATAAAGATAGTCTGTTTAAAATAGTCTGTAAATATCTTGATTGTCATTGCTTTACAAGGGAATCCTTGACGATTTTCGATCACTTCATCGTCATCAAATTAAATCGTCGATTGATTAAGTGTGATTGATTGTCACTTTCTAGATTAAATTAATAATATTACATATATAGTTTTATGAGTTGTCAATTTTTTTTCTGTCTCCAATCGATATCAATAATGTCTCCTTCTCTTTCACCAATATTTGTTCGCCCAGTAGTACATAATTAATGGTGCCTTTGATTGAGTAATTTGAAGATGTTACCGAAAATCTCCAATAAGATTCAAAAGTTATTCAATGATGTAGGAATTTCGCATTCTTTTAGAAAAATGAATAAATATCACTAAAACTTCTATTTAAATAAAAATTCTATTCATTAGGTGTAGAGGGATGCATTCTTTCGAAAAAAAAATAGGGCGTCTTCCATGTCCATGAAAGTTTTAAAACTTTCTGAAATATATTTTATTTAATTATTCAAACAAACTTATATTATTCGAAACAAGGGAAAAAAAGTTCAACTTTTTTTCATTATAAATGAAATGCTTTTCTATTGAAACACGAATTCAGGTTTCCATTATATAACAAAAATAATCAAATCTAATTTCAGTAATCATAAAATCGATAATATTTATAATCATTGATCAAGGTAACTTATATGTAAATAGGAATCTTAATCACTTATATAAACTTATTTATTTTCAGTTAAAATTCATGTTAAGTGTACAAAATAATATCACTGTTACTACATTGTCATATTGTGATTATCAATGTTGCAATGAATAATTTATTTCCAAGTGAATTTAATTTTCATAGAATATTTAAACAACAAAATTTCTGCTATAATAGAACTTTCCTTTTCATCTTTTATAAAGAGAATAATTTTTTGCCCAATAAGCAGTCAAAGGCATCATCATTTTGCTTTTTATTTATTTATTTATTTTGCTTCGTTTTGATAACAAATTGCATGCGATTTTTTTTAAAACTACATCATGTTCTTGGAAAATGAATTCAAACCCACATTATTATAACCTGATTACCAATTTATATTCCTTTTTTAGAGAGAGACAAAAAAAAATTATGTTTTAAAATATTTATTGCACGAAATATATATACATCACGTAATCATTATGTAAAGGTTATTTAAAACACACGAAGCAATGAATAAAATAAATTGCACAATCAGATAAATTTCATTTGAAAATATTCAGCATGTATCAGTCAGGTTAAAATCCTCCAGGAGAATTAAGTTCTACCAATAAATTTCATTCTGAAAATTAAAAAAAAATGCTTAATATATTTCTGAGATTTTTCGCCATGGTTGAAATATTAATTCAAGATAAAGGTTTCTTACAATATTTCTTATTAATACAAGATAATGGAGTAATATTCCGAAAAAAGATTATTATCCTGAATTAAGAATATAAATGGCGAATCAAAAATACCAAAAGCGTTGATAAGTACTTGATCTTAAAATTATGAAAGAAATTAATAAACAAACGGTGTGGATTTATAATGGTTAAAATATAAATACAAGATAATGGTTTCTTACAAGATTTCTTATTATTACAAGATAATGGAGTAATATTCCGAAAAAAGATTATTATCCTGAATTAAGAATATAAATGGCGAATCATAAATACCAAAAACGTTGATAAGTACTTGATATTAAGATTATGAAAGAAATCAACAAACAAACGGCATTGATTTATAAATGCATATTTTTCTTTTTTAAGTTAGGTTTCATAGTGTCAACAAAACTGCAGAAGAAAGACGGAGCACTTATAAAGGCAAAGAAATGTGTGATGATAATTCTCAATTTATCTACAGGAGTGTTATTGACTACATTTGTTAGAAATATACAAAAGTCTTCGGTTATGGCTATAGGCAATGTAATTTTTATTATTGGACTTGTAACGAATAGATGCATTCTTTGTGAAAGATTAAATGCACTTAAAAAACAAATCGGTAATATGAGTTTCTTGAAAGACCAGAAAGTACCTTTAAGTTTATATTGTTATATCTTTGTTTGTATATGGATAGAAATAAGTCGAGTAATTTTGACAATTTTTATCTCGGATAATAGCATCGATATATTGGGATATAGAATTCCATGTACTTCAGTGGTCCATGCGATATACGTTATTATAGCGAATAATATAAATTCCCTACCAATAACTGTATTTTCTGTGCTTTTTGCCACTTTGTGTGTGCAAATTCGATCAAAAATTAAGTTTCTAGAAAAGGAATTGTGTTCGAGAAATCCTGAAAAGGTGAAATATATCCTGCAAAGTTATTCTTTCCTGAAGCATAAAGTAGAGGAGCTCGATAACATTATTTCTTTCTTACTCTTTTTGATGACAGTCTTTAATTCCGTAAACGTATTTAAAAGTTTGTTTTTATTTCTAAATTCTTCTTCACAACGGGATCTTCAAATCCGACGAAATGTTTATTTTGTTTTATCTTTTTTTCCCTTTATTGTTACACTGGCATCTGCAATTTCTGTCAGCGAAACCTCATCGAGTTTCATTGCTAAAGCTAGAAGGTTATCTGAAACTTCATTAACGTCAACTGTGCATGTATTTCAATTCACTTTGGCCACTGACATCTGTTTCACCGTCTGGAAGATTGTCCCCATACGAAGAAGCTTCGTTTTTGGAACCTTTGGGGCAATATTAACTTATGCAGCTTTATTCCGCAGTTTTGAGCATTAAATCATAATGCAATATTCATTTCTATTACTTACAGTGGCATCTACAATTTATATCAGCCGAAACTCATTGGATTTAATTGCAAAAACGAGAAAGTCATCTGAAACTTCACTGCCATCGACAACAACTGTGCGTGTGTTTCAATTTACTTTGGCCACGGACATCTGTTTCATCGTCTGGAGGATTGTCCCCATACGAAGAAGCTTCGTTTTTGGAACCTTTGGGATAGTATTAATACTTCTTTATTTCGCAGTTTTGAACATTAAATCATAATTCAATACTCATTTCACTACGTATACTGACATCTGCAATTTCTGTCAGTGAAACCACATCGAGTTTCATAGCAAAAGCGAGAAGGTTATTTGAAACTTCAATGACATCAACTGTGTTTGTGTTTCAATTTACTTTGTCCACTGACATATGTTTCACCGTCTGGAGGATTGTCCCCATACGTAGAAGCTTCGTTTTTGGAACCTTTGGGGCAATCTTAACTTAACTTATGCTACTTTATTTCGCAGTTTTGAACATTAAATAATAATTGAACTCTGATTTTATTACTAACAATTTATTACTATAATTTCTATAAGCGAAAACACATCGGATTTCATCGCAAAAGCGAGAAAGTTATCTGAAACTTCACTCACATCAACATCAACTGTGCGTGTGTTTCAATTTATTTTGGCCATCGACATATTTTTCACTGTTTGGAAGATAGTTCCCATAAGAAGAAACTTCATCTGGGGGATCTATGAGGCAATATTAACTCATACTGCTTTATTATACAATTTTATACCTTAACTAATAATTCAACACTCATTTCACTACGTATATTCACATCTACAACGTCTATCAATGAAATCTCATCGAGTGTCATTGAAAAAAGAAGAAAGGTAACTAAAATTTCACTAACCTCGACTGTGTGTCTGTTTTTCAATTTACTTTGACCATTGGCATATGTTTAAATGTTTGGAAAATAGTTTCTATACAAGGGAACTTTGTTTTAGGGACCTTTGAGGCAATATTAACTTTGGCTGCTTTAATTTGTAGTTTTGAACATTAAATCGTAATTCAAGCCAGTATGACTCCTTTTCCAGTGACACTGGCATCTGCGATTTCTATCACCGAAGCCTCCACTAGTTACATTGCAAAAGCAAAAACAAAAATGATATTTGATTGATATTAACTGTGCGTGTGTCTAATTTACTTTGTTTCAAGACATCTGCTTTATTGATTGGAAGATTCTTCTCATACTAAAAACTTAATTTTTTGGACGTTTGGAAAAATTTTATCTTCTAATATTACATCTCGCAGTTTTGAAATTTAAATTATAACCCAACGATCGTTTTGAAACTTAGTCCAATAGAGCTGGCATTCAAATAAAAAAATAATGATATTCTCTTTTTTATTTTATTATTTAACTTTTAGATCAGTTTATCGTAGTGATATCTCAACTGTTTCATTCTTCGTGAAGATTTCCTTAAATTTGGCTCCCATTGACTTAATAATAAGACATGAAAAATGGTCCAAAGTTTAGATGATTAAAGTAAATGACTAAATTTTTTTTCTTTAAATTAGTTTATTATTTCTGATATTTTGAGTATTGGTATTTAAAATATTTTATACCTTTCTCTGTAACGCATTTATTTAATATCTTAATTTGTTTTGATTTCAAGTTTATTTTTATTTATTACTGTGGGTAGCAATCAATCCATTATTCTTCTTTTTCGTGTTTTTATAATGAAATAAAGAAAAAAAGTCCAACTCAATACTTTGTATTGATTGTTACTCTTGAATGTATATACTTCTTGAATGTATTTCAATGCTAAACATTGTATTGAAGGTACGGTAAGAAGAAAGTATAATTTAAATAAAAATAGAACTCCCGCAACTAAAATTGACAGCAATGTCTTTATTTATAATATATTATATTCAAAAGTAACAGAGTTCAATAGACCAAACTTTCTCATTCTGGCTTATAAACAGAGAATATAAATGAAATTTGGAGTGCAAAAATGTACATCAGAGTAATGTTTCAGAATTTATTTTATAATTTTAATCTTTTAAAATTAAAAAAAAAACTTTTTTATTTGTTTGTGTTATTTTACAATATATTACCACACAATTTATATGTTAAATCCTTTATAAAATTCAAATAAATGTTTAAATAGTAACCTGATATTTCAGGCATAGTTCTTTTCTGACAAATTTTAGGGAAGAATTTTAAACAGGTCTCATTGTTGTTTTAAAAACCGAACAGAAAAGTATTACATCACATTTTAAAGACTGAAGAAGATCAGTTCATTTCCTACTTATTTTTAATTATTTCCTATTAATTTTTAAAATGAAATAAGAAAAGGAATTCTTTGACTTTTTACATTTCATCCTGAAAAATCGCTAGTTTTATTAGTGTTTTTTTCTTTTTTTTATCAGGCAAATGTCATGTAAAAAGTTAAGAGTAAAATGTTACTTATTTGCTATTTTAATGTTAATAATTTTATTTTTATTTTATATGCTATATATTACTTAATTTTTGGAGCAATGTTGTTATATTTATTTCTGTTATTTGACGCTTTGCAAGATTTTAATTATATAAACTATGTGAAGTTTTTACTTTTTAAGACAAACTTAACATTTTGAAAAAAATATTACTCTAATAACATGATTTTTTTTCACATAATTACTTTTTGCCAAAATATTCTCTTTTCAAATGACTAATTAATTATCTAAAATTGAAAAGAGTTGCTGTCTTTAAATTTTAAAAGTATAAATTTCAATTGAAATGCATACATTCAATTAGCGCTGCTAAAATTCACATCATTAAAAGATTATAAAAAAAAATGCAGTTAAAGTGTCTAAAATTAGCTCATTTACCCAGAAGAAGAATTTGAAATGTTCCAAAAAACACGGATTTGACAGGCAAGAAATAAATTATTATGAAAAGTATCGGGTTTTAATATGTAATTGAGAATTGAATTGTTTGATTTTTTTCAAAAATCGTGCTGTTTTTTCTCTCTTATTATTTTGAATTGTGTTAAAATTTTTAAAATCAATTTATTCATTCAGACGATTTTTTTTGCAAATATCTAGAACATTCCGGCATTCTTTCTAGAATATTCTAGACATATCTAGAACGTTCGCCGAGATGTAAATTTTTGACGAGAAAAACAGTTATGTATTTCAAATAGAAAGCTGAGTTTTTTTGTTTCAACAATTTAGATTTTTTGTTTAAAAGAATCATTTCAATATATATATATATATATTTAAATTTCCGACATCTATGAATGAAATAATTTAACTAAGTAATAATTTCCGAAATATATGCAATATTTGAGTAATTATTCTTTAAACAAATGATTCTTTTAAACAAAAATTTAAAAAATGATTCTTTTAAACTTGAAAGAGTGTTTGTTATTCAGAAACTAGTAATTGATTAATTACTCATAACTATTTCATATTGATTGGTTATTTTATGGTAAATTTAAATAAATTAAATAGCCTGTTTCATCAATGAGCTATTTTATGTACGGCATTTGTCAGAAAAGCTTTCAAGTACAGAAGAACGATATTTTTAATATAGTTAAGTTTAAGAATGTAACATAAGTAAAGCTGAAATATTCAATTTATCTCTTTTTCTATTGCAACTCACTTTCTAAAAAAGAATATAATGAATTTCGATTTGACAATCAAAGTATAGAAACTGTTTTTTCAAACTCTGACATATAAAATTTTTTTTATTCGTATACTTTATAGCGATTTTTGATTCAAAATTTTTCTTATTTTTAAAATAAAGATCTATTTTAAAAAAGAAAAAAAAAGGAAAATACTCTTCAAAATTCAGACCTTAAATGCCAAATTTTTGCACAATTAAAGATTCGCATAAAAATAAATAAATGTTCGATGCAACAAAATATCTGAACTTCTCATTCTATTTTGATTTTTTTTTCAACTCACAAATTTCTTTCCCTTCCAGGAATGAATGCATTACTTCTTTTTAGGAATTGCCAGAATGATGCATGGCATTTATCATCTTCATTTCTCCATCTCAGCCATTTATCAACAAAATTCATAAATCGTGATGGCCATATATAAGCAGCATCTTATTTCAACTTTTCTTTTGTGGCATTCTTGACATTGATAATAGATGAACTCATATGTCTTCAATAGCAATAGAAAATAACCTTTATAGCTGCCATGTAATTTTTAGAGAAATAAATAAGTTTTTAAGTCAGAATCGGAATTAATAATTTTTAAAATGTTCTTCCTCAAAAGTTGTAAAACGACATAATTTTTTTCTTGAATTAAGATTATCTTAAGAAGCATTTCATTACAAACTTTAAAATAATACTTATTTAATTTGATACTGTTATTAATATTTAAACAAAAATTGTTATAAACTTTATTTATTTTGTAATATTTTTAATTTTAATAAAGAAAATTTATTTTTTATACCGAAATTTTTAGTGCGAAATTTTTTTACACTATAGATATTTTTTCTCTTTTAATTTCAAATGATTTTTTTGGAATTAATTTAAATATTAAAAGAATATTTACAAACTAATTAGTTTAGTTTATTGATTTAAATGTATTTATAATTTACTTTACTTTTTTATGCAGAATATTTGATACCAGAATACAATCATCAAATATTTTTTGCTAGTCGTTATCAATATTGAATCCAGAAACATAATTTTAAAAAATGTCTTTTCTGTCTTTAAATAAATTAGTTAGACGCATTATATAAGGAAAATTATGAAAGGGGAAAAAGAATTCAGGGATAGCTATAGATTTATAATAACATAGCATTACGAAGTAGGCAATATAAAAAGTTTTCTTTATAATAGTTTTATAATGATCTTAAAATGATTATTAGATCTTATAATGATTAGGTACTTAAGTATTATACCGCCTTCGCCAGCGATCGCCAACGGTTTAGTAAATCAGTGGCGACGGATTTTAATTTGGCGATAAAGATCAAACACCATTGCCGGATTGCCATAATTAGCGGTTTAGCAACTCATTGGCAACGAATTCATATTTGGCGATAAAGTTGGATGGTGTAATACATAAGTACCAATTATTATCCTTTTCAAAGTGCAATATATAAATTTTATGCCCTGAATATTTCCTTAATAGATTTTAGATAGTGAATAACGGCAATACGCTTTAGCGACCTTACAAAGATGAATAATTTAAAATGAAAAAAAAAAAAATACATATCAAATTACCTTAGTTCAACAGGAATTTTAGTATTTTACATAACAGCTCCGGTGCACCAATTTTCATCTCCATTAGATTTCAATAAACATTTATTTTCTTCATCGAAATTTTGTCTCTTTGTATTATTTATTCTACATATCGTGTTATAAAACATATTCGTTTGGATGCCAGTCACGACATAAAAGAAAAAGATTATGTGATCGATGCATTAAAGGTTATTTGAATAAATAATTAATTGATCTACGAGTCACAACTATTTCTTCGGTTTTTCCAATTTCCATTTAAAATAATAGCTTATGGTCTTTACTGATATCATCACTGATCTCTTGAATCACATTATCATTAAAGATGTAATAGTATTAAGAGATTATAATATCAGTTTCAAAAGTATTGAAAGAATTGAAAACTTTTAAGGAAAAAACCCTGCTATATCTCCTATCTGATTTCGAGTGCTTGCATTTTCATTTAAAAGTCCATGACGCTTAGATCCGTCAACATTAGTTAGAACATTCTGTCTGCTAATGGTTTAGAGATTTCAATTAATAAGATCTTGACTTAGACTTCATATTTGGACGGATTTCATCAATTTATAAGCATTGTTGACTAGTTAAAACGATCTATGTATGTTTGTTTGTGCATATTTTATTCAGAACATTATTTTTACTAAGTGTAATCAAAATTGCTTGCCTATATCAAGTTAATCATATGATGATGGAAAAGAGAAACGCCATGGCTATTACTTAAATGCAAAAGAAGAAAAAATATCTCTTATCATACCTTTTGAGTTCCATTTTTTAGCAAATGATGTCTACTTATTCTTGAAAATAAAATAACATGTGTTCATATGGTAAGAAATTGATAATATGATTATTGATAAGAAATTGAAAGAAAATATCAAAACTCGCTTTAAAGTATATTTTGAACATAAAATTACTTTTATGGTAGATAACATCTATCTTTTAAATGAAAAAGAGGGAATAAAATTCAAAATCAGAACAATTTTGGAATATTCTTATTAGAAATGCATTAAAGGTCTTATTTATAATTTTTTAATATATTCTAAATTTTTAAAAAATGGAAAAAAAATCTATAATATCTTTAATGATATTTGAGTGTTCATGAGCATTCTTTTAGCATGATGTTTTAGTTTTATTTTTTAGCAAACGGCAAAAATTTATTTTTAAACATAAAACATGATCTAATGCTAAGAATGACATAATATGATGATTGTTAAAAAATAAAATAAAATTACAAAATTAATTCAAAAATGTATTTTGATCATAAAAATACATTTTTTTTGAGAATTACAAAGCTTATTTTTTAAGTCAAAGGAATACAAAAATTACAAAACAATAGTTAGGAGATATCCAATCTGAGAACACAATAACTATCTTATTTATATGTACCGGGTGGCCAGAAATAAAACACCCCTACTCTGACCTCCCTGGATATCGAACTACTCAGTGTAAAGGCTTGAAAATTTGTGGACATACTATTCAAAAAATGGGGAAACGGATTTCACGAAAAAAAAAATTTAGTTCCAGAAATCACCGATAGGTGGCGCTGTACCACTGGACGTATGCTGAAAAGACACAAAAACGCGTTTTAAACACATTTTATTTGAAAGTACCAAGCATACATGAAACAAGGACGTTATCGATGCAGGGAATGCTGCTCAATATGGTTCCCTTCCTGAAGATGTAAAATGTGAAGTCTGTGGACAGCTTGTTCAACTGCGGATCGTAACTGGTCATCTGAGATGCTTCTCACATGCAGACTGATACTCTCTTTCAAATCTGCCAAGGTTATCAGACGTTCTCGATAAACAAGGTTTTTTAAGTGTCCCCAAAGCCAAAAATCACACGGATTAAGATCCGGTGAACGAGATGGCCAAGTTGTCGGAAACGCGCGACTGATTATTCTGTCAGTGGTGAAATGTTGGCGAAGAAACTGTTGCACAGGGAGTCCAATGTGTGGAGGTGCTCCATCTTGCATAAAAGTGATGGTGTCAAGGCATTGGCGCTGCTGCAAATGGGGTACAACAAATGTTTCGAGCATCCTTTTGTACCTGTTGGCCGTCACGGTACATGTCTCAAGGCCATTGGAAGTAACCTCTTCGAAAAATAACGGTCCAAGGATGAATGTGGCTGTGAATCCACACCAGACTGTAACTTTCGGTGAGTGGAGTGGAATCTCTTGGAAGGTACGGGGGTTTGTCGTGTCCCATATGCGACAGTTATGGGTGTTCACTGTTCCACTGAGGTGGAAATGGGCCTCATCGCTCCACAGAATCTGCCACGGCCACGATGCATCCACTTCAACTCTAGCAAGAAATGTCAATGCAAAGGTCAGTCGCATCTCCCTGTCTGTGGCCAGCAATTGTTGATTAGGGCGGATTTTGTACGGGAAACAATGCACCATTTTTCTGAGTACGTTCCACACTGTGCTATAGGGAACACCCAAGTGTCGTGACACTGCACGTGCACTACTGCAGCCTAAAACATTATCCATTGACTGTTCAACAATACCGGTGGCAACATCTTCAACGACATCTGAACGAACCGGTTTGCGTCCTCGACCAGGCTGAACTCCAAGATGTCCAGTTTCCTCGAATCGAGCGATCATTCTCCTGAGAGCTTGTGGAAGCAATGGTCCCTTACACAAATCCTTAAGTCGGCGAAACTCTCGAAGTGCTGCTGGAGCATTTCCTTTATTCTCGTAAAACAACTTCACAAGCAAAGCGCGTTCTGGCAGCGTGACAGCCATCACTAATAAGAATGACATTCCCCACCTTTTAACATGGCTTCTAACCATGCTTTATGCAAATTTTTCTGGTTACAGTATGAAATTGCAGTTACAACGGGAGTTCTAGCTTCTTTACTATTTTTATTTTCCATAAGGGGCAGAAAAATTAAAAAGGAAGCATGGAAGCATTCCATTCCGCATAAACATTTTAATTTTTATTATTATTTGTGTCTTTTGATCATAGTTCCAGTTGTGCAGCGCCACCTATCGGTGATTTCAGGAACTAGTTTTTTTTTCGTGAAATCCGTTTCCCCATATTTTGAATAGTATGTGTACAAAATTTTGAGCCTTTACACTGAGTAGTTCGATATCCATGGAGGTCAGAGTAGGGGTGTTTTATTTCTGGCCACCTTGTATATTAATTTATAAAAAAATCAAAAATATATATAAAATCTTAGTTGATAATCTAGCATTCTTGAGAGTTACATTATCAGATGAAATTCTTTTAAGCCCAAATATTTTTTCAAAGAATAGAGCTTTTCGATTTTCACATTTTTAGAAATAAAAATAAAAAAGGAAATAAATGTGAAAGCAAAGATAATCATTTAATTCCATTTTAGTTTTGTTCTTTGGCTTTCCGAAATCTTTCACTATCTTGAAGAAATAAAAAAATAGAAAAAAAATCAATAAAATATAAACAGTGGAGAAAAGAATTTTAAAAAATGCAGTTTTTTAATACGAATTAGCAAAGTAACAGAAAAACACTTATTTTCAAATTGAAACTGATTGCTTTCCTGATAAAACGTAATTGCCTGATAAAAGATGGAATTTTCTTCAAAAGTCATTGATTGTTATCGAAAGAAAAAAATGTTTTATTTTTTTATGTCTAGCTACATTTAGGGTTGCAACAATAATGATATATTAGAAGAGAAATATCGTGCTTAATAAAAAGTTAATATTAGAGTCTGAGTCATTTTTCTGAGCATGAAAATTAAATACTAAATACTCATTACACAACAAGACCAACTGATTTTCAAAAAAACACTAAATGTGAAATATCTTTGCACGTACCGTCACCAAACTAATTGCACACTGTTTTGAACTTTGCAAATATTTAGCGATAATTTATACCAGAAATATTTAAAATAAGTTCAAAAATTAATTTCCTATGATGTATTTATTATTAATAACATCTAAAAACTATTTAATCCTTTAATTTCAATTTAGTTTTTGGAACACTCTAAAACCCAGTCTATCCCGGACAATGCCAATTATAAGTTCATATATTAATTAAAATATATGAACTAACTATTGTTAGGCCCATATATTTACGATTTCAGACTGAACATTTTCTGCCTTAAAAATTACAGGTGTTGTTAGGATTTTCTATCATTTATGGTTAATTAAAAATAGAACAAGCTTAGTGAGTAATGGGAGTCTCTAAAAAATAATTATTTTAAGAGCTATTTGTAGAAAATATAAACCTTAATAGAAGTAAATTAAATGTTGCTTTAAAGAATGAAAGATTGACGATGAATTAAAAACAGAAATTAACAGAAAAGTTAGAAATTGTTACATGGAAATTCATTTGTTCGTCAAAAAAAGTAATACTTTTGCTCTATTGCGCATTATTTGATTGGCAACGATTGATCTGATTATTGAATGATAATATTCTTTTATTCTGCATCATTACAGAAGACTCAGAATTTGATGTTGTTATTAAGAATAGAAACCAAGCATAAAAAAGTTTAAATCCCATTTTCTATTGTGCTATCTAATAAATTGATTTGTTTTCGTCATCTCGTTAGCTTTTTGATTGAATATTCTATTAGTTATTTATTTGTCAAATTTCTTTTCAAAGATCATCCATTTGATTTTGAATAGATTAAACTTTATCAACGGATTATTAGTGATAAATTATGCTGCTTCTGTGTAATATATTTCCCTTTTAATATCAGTAGGGTAGAATATATTCATTTATGATAGAATCTTTCTGGAAATTACTTAGAGCTATAAATAAGTTATTATAATCTTATTAATTTTCCTTAAGCGAATTTGCAAATTTTAGAGGTAGAATTTGTTTATCATTTTTAAAGTATTATTTAATAAATAAAAATGTCTTTGCAACTGAAAGATATATTTTTATAAGTAATAAAATTTAAAATATAATATTTTTTTTCGTGTAGAACGTTTTATTCTAAAGAAATATGGATAAATGTTATCATAAAAACTAAAGAAATACCCCTAAGGTGAGTACAAATAATTGACCTGATTTTAAAAAATCGTATTATTGAAACTACTGCTCGTTACAATAAAAGATACATGAATTTAAGGTGAAGTTTTCTTCAGTTACAAATATTCATTGTATGATCCTCTTGATACGAGGTATACGTCTAATCTGTAATCTATTTCGTACCAAAGATTTTGTAACATCACTGCATCATTAGTTCTTAAGATAATAAAATACCTTCTTCAAGTTCTGGTATTGTTTTCGGCATTGGTGGTGCATAAATGATGTCTTATCACAATGATTTCTTTTTATACCTTAATGTCAAAGATAAAAAAAAAAACCAAAGGCTGCAAAATGTTTGGAAATAACTGAATTACAGATTGGATGTACGCTGTATAATAAAAGGGTCCCACCTCTGACATTTTAATTGAAAACAATTGATATAAAGAACATTTTAAAAATCAATTCTTAGGCTATTTGTAAAAATTTAGGAAATTAGGAAAATTTTTATTAATATTTAAGTTAAATAAATTTAATTTTATTTTAAAAAATTTTATCAAAAATATTATTTAGTTACTTTTTATTAAATAATTACATTGTTGTTGTTTTCGTTTTCGGCTTTACAACTGAAGGAGAGATGCAATAGCTTCTGAGGGTATTGACCCTGAGAACCCGATATCAGAAGTCTAAATTCACAAACACACATACATAAAAAAAAATTATCAGGACGAACTTCATTCATGTATTTCCTTTATTCATTGAGAGATCGTAACTTAAATCTGAATTTTTACTATAAATTATTGTTATATACTCCCAAATTAATAGATACTAACATTTGTATAAAAAATAACTCATCCGTTTTAGTTTTGGCAGTTAATGGGTTAAAATCGGGTCCATCATTTGTACTCACTCTGTATAATTTCGGGATATATAAGTGCATTTAGAATATCTAATAAATTATGAAGAATAAAACAATATCTTCTGTAGTAAGACTCATAAAATGTAGGAGGTAATCTAATTTAAAGTAAATATTTGTTATCTAACTCAAAACACAATCCTCCAAAGATCTCAAAGATTTACTGACATCAACTCGAGTTTCAATGTAGAAAATGCTACTTTCCCAATTTCGTCAAAATGGCTCCACGATGGTATTAAGCCTTTCTAGAGAAGGATATCCCAATTATGGTGACATAATACAATATCTTCTGTAATAAGACTGAAATGTCGGATATAATCTAATTTAAAGTAAATATTTATTATTTAACGCAACACATAATCCTCCAAAGATCTCAGAGACTAACTGACATCAAATCGAGTTTCAATGTAGAAAATGCTACTTTCCCAATTTCGTCAAAATGGCTCCACAACGGTATTAAGCCTTTCTAGAGAAGGATATCCCAAGGCGAATAGCAACAGGATCTAGTCGAAAAAGAATTACCCCTCAACAATCGAATGTTATGATCACACATACCTTTCCAAGAGACAAGAAGCTTATGAATCTCCAAGTTAAATTATTGGGAAACATTTGGATCTCCTGCATAGTTTCGCCTGATAGCTTTCTCCTGACATTACCGAGTGTCTCCCAATTCTAAAGGCATTCTGAAGGCTTCTGAGCATTTTAATACAATGCGATAACTCTGCTTTCCAGACATATGGTTTGGCATTTATTCTTCTAAAGAATCGTGCTCCTCGAAGAGTAATGTAGCTAAGTGGGAAGTTTTGGAATTTTCCTTTGTTGCAAGTCAAACGAAATATTTTCCCTGACTGGCGATTTAGCCAATGTTGAAAGATACACCAAATATTCTAGCTAGAATAGAATGAAAGCATTGTTTTGTATCCTCATGTTGCTATAACGCAAATTTATGAATCTTTGAATTCATGTTATACTTATGATATCGAGTTTTATACAGCTTTTAAGTTATTTTATACAGTAACGCAATTTGGTGAAGCTTTAATTCATGTTATGTTTTTGTTATCGAAATTTATATACATTTAAATTTTTTTATATCTCAAGTAGATGAAGCTTTTAATGCATGTTATATTTATTATACCGCAATTTGATGAACTACATTTTTTTCATTGATAGTCTGTAGATTTTGCCTGTCCAGTTAATAATTATTTTATTAAAACAAAACGAATCACCTTATTACTTTAATGTTAATACTTTTATTCAAATTAGATGTTTGATTGTTTAAGATTATTAGTTTCGAAGAAAAAATAATGGCAATATACACTTAGTGAACATTGCTGCCAAAATTAGATACTACTCTCCAGATTTATTTAAAAATAAGTAAACTTTATAAGAAATTTTTGATTCTTAGAGGAGAATTAATTAAAATAGTTTTAATTGATTATTAATAAAAAGATTCTGCCTAGCTAATCCATTTGAAGTCATTAAAAAGACAAACCTCGCTGATCCATTTTAAGTTTACTTTGCCCTTATTTTTTTGCTTATTACATTATACATGGATGCTTTTGTTTTTGTGTTGTTGTTTCTTGTTGTACTCGCCATGGACACGCTTTCTGAAGCATAAGCTATTCTAAGCCGAAAGGAGCCTCTCTTGTTTGAAGTAGCACCAACTAGGGTCAAGAGTACGACTTAGCTACACACTCATCACATCAGCTTCCACAACCCCTTTTTACGAGGGGGGTAGTCACACAACTCACATATAGCACACAGAAGAACAACCATGTCAGACCCAGGACTCCCAGAACACGATGAAGACGTGCTACCTCTGTGCCAGAAAGCCGGCGAATTATCTGTTAAATATAAGGGAAGTTACAATGGAAAAAGTATTCAATTATTATTGTTAAAAATATCCATGCCGGTGTCCTGGCCTAGGGGGAGCTTGCCTTCCACGTCCTGGTGTCCTGGGCTCGAGTCCCATTTCGAGCATGGTTCTTCTTCTGCGCGCTATCTGTAAGTTGTGTGAATGGACCCCTATGTAAAAAGGGGCTGTGAAAGCGACTGTGATGAATGAGTAGCAAAGGTTATACTTTTGACCCTATTTGAAGGTACTACAAGACAAGAGATGCTCCTTTCGGCTTAAAATAGTTGATGCTTCAGCAAGCTTGTCCATGGCAAGTGAAATAAGAAACAACAAAACAACAAAAAAGTATCCATTTATAATGTAATAAGTAAAAAAGATAAGATTCTAAAAAATCGGCAGAAGTAATCTTAAAGTGGGAAGCAATATAGTTTACAGATGCTAAAAATTGGATTGTTTTGTTAAAAGAACATTGATCCATATCAAACCCATTACTTCATTTGTAATGCAGATGCCTTTGCTTCTACACTCAAAGAACAAATTACTTCCATCAATACTACAAGATTTATTACTTCTACTTTGAAATTTGAATACTTTGTGAAAGATAAAAGTGTGATTTCATTTCTTATGGTAATTCTCTATTTCTCTCTTCACCGGAATTTGGCGAAAGAGCAATCAGTATTTATTCCAGCTTCAATTTGCCCCAATCCTTCATCTGCTATTTTACCCTGATTTGTTAAAGAATCTTGTTCAGCTGTCAAGACTCTAAATGTGTCATTTCCCCTCTCCTTCTTGAGAGAACCATCTTTCTCGACACTATTTAAGAAAAGAAAACCCCATGAATTCCATTAGTTGTTCATCCATGGCACTGGTTTTGAAGAAAGGGGGGGACAAGCAGTTTCTTCATTGGAAATTTCGCTTTTTTTTAGAACAGAAAAAGTGCTCTAACTGTAAAAGCTTCGGGTTGTGTTTTGATCCCAATGACGTGCTTGCCTGTTTATGGAAATTTTAGAAGTAATTGATCTTTTTAGTTTTTTAAATCCAAGCATAAGAGCATACTAAGTTTTTCGACCACATCTAGTTATGACCTTGCTTTGTGACTCGTCCCCTTTTCACAACTCTGTGTTGCGGGAATGCTCCATCTTCTATTACATCTTCTCTTCATTGGAACTCCCGAATATGTACTAAAGTGCACCAAAAGAACTGCCTTTAACTGTTAACTGAGTGAAACTCCAATTTGTTTTTTGTGTGTGCAAGTGTTTTCTTGTTTATTGATAAGATATTTTAGGTATTAACTTCTGGAAACCGGAGATAAAAGCCATTGTAGCTAAGCCCATGGTGTATTGTCTGTAACTTCTTTGGCTAAACGGTCAGCATGCTCGTCCCAGATTATATTTGAATGACTAGGTAACGACAGGAAGGATATTTTTTGGTTTAGTTTGGTTGAAGTTTCAAGTTTAGAGTTTCACCTCCGAGTTACAACGCCGAATGAGGACAAGCATTGGCCGTTAGTAAGATATCGTTAACCAAGAGATTATTTTAATTGGTCATTCTCAAAATTCTTCAATATACTTAAAGCGAATCGATGCTGCATCAAATGAAATAACTTTATTTTTTATAAGATTATTTTTCATTCTCCATATTTTTTACTTCATTTTGATTTGAAAGCTTTATCTGCATTTTTTGTAAAAATATTTTAATCGTTTTTAGATATTTAAAATTTTAAATATTCAGAAATATATATTTAATGTTGAAATTAATTTCTTCAAAATCAAAAGATTTATGTTGAAACATACAAATAAGTAATAAAATTAGATATTTTGACATTAGATCAGCGACATTTTTTTACATAATATTATTCTACAGTGATATTTTTTACCTTGAAGGTATATAATATGTCTTTCCTTTTAGAATATAATGCTTTCTATTATTAAATTGACATTTTATTCGTTCAAAAGGGGATACTAAAAGTAAGGAAAGTAAAATTTTATAATGAATAAATTAAATCAAAACATTTATTTAATCATGACTTTTATGTCAAAAAGCTGTAGCACATGAATTCAATAGATTTAGAAACAATTAAGAAAATGAATACCAAAAAATATATCACTATTATTTTATCATTAAAATTATCTATTCTTATTAAAATGAACAGATTCTAGAAAAATGTTTCTTTCAAGTAAAAGTTTTGAAACTCATACATTTTCAAACATTGTTCATGCTTTTGTAAAATAAATTGCATTTATCATCTCTGTTTCAAAAATTTGGTTCTTGTAGAATTTTTCTATGTAGTTTAATGTATTTGAAAAAAAAATGTTTCTTAAAAGAAATTATTTGATAAAAAATATTTTATTTAATCAAAAGAAATATTTGTGTAGACAAAATTTTAATTTTTTGAATGGTTACGTTTTGATTTATTAATAATTTATAAAATAAATTCTTCTATCCAGTTGATAATATTTATATTTCAATGAATATCTATAAATGAAATAAAATATAGCATTTGTAAAATATTTTTCTAGCATTAATAAAATAAAATTACTTTAAAAAAATTAGGATCAATTTAGAAAAAAAAACATTACTTTATTCTATTATTAAATATTAAGTATAAATGTATGAAGTTATTTAATTAAATAGTTAAATAGAATAACTTTAAAATGCATTTAATTAATTAAAACAGTTCATGATTTAATTAACTTGCAATAATAATAACCAAGAAAAGCATTATAGTTTGAAATAAAAAAATTAAATTTCAAGATTAGGTTTTCATATAGTTTTATTTTTGTATTCTGACCAGAGCTAAATAATTCTTATTTTCAACAACAGTGTTAATTATTTGGGAATTCATTCGATAATTCTAATCTTTGTTTAAGGAATTTATCAGCATTTTCAACGAATTATGAATTTATCAAGAATCAGTAAAACAGTTTAAAACGGACATTTGAAGAGGAATGATTTTGATATTAATCTTATCTGCCATAACCATAAAAAGGAATAATATAAGAAAGAAATAAATCAAATTATTCTAAAAACAATTTTTATCATTGAGATTTTTAATAGCTTCTGTTGATTTTCTCACTACAAATTAGTAGATTTATTTCCTAATTAAACTATTTATCGTCACTTTTATATATCCAAATATATTTATAAGAATATTTTTTTTATTTTCTAAATTTTATATTTTTATATGTAATTTGCTTTTAGCATTTTGAGAAAAAAATCTTAACTAGATCTTCAACTGGAAGGTCAATACCGTCTATTGAAGAGGGAACTATTAGGTGCCAAAGAATAGACACGAAGTGAATATACAAATCCAGGGATTTCGAACTAGTGTAACCGCTAGATTGAATGATACCGATTGGCCCTTATCTGATCCGTGTTGCAATCAAGCTATCGCCTGGGGTATAATGACGGCGATATTGGTGGCCCATTCCCGTCACTGATTGATCCATTCTGAGAGCTTTGTATGAGTTTCGAACGAACCTCGCCCGCGGTAATGAGTTTTCTGCTAAAGCTGCTCAAGCAATGATGATGAAATGTTGATCATCATCAGTAGATATCCTTGAAGAGGAAATGCATGTTTAGATAATCATTTCTGGAGATCTCATAGAACATGATAAGTAGATGTATAAATAATCAAGAAAAGAGGGTTGAAAGATACTGATGAAAATTTCTCATTTTTGAGATGAACTAAGATTTTTTCTTCTTCTTTGGGATTGGGTGGAAAGACCTCAGGAATTGCGAAGTAGAAAGTTTGAAATCTGAAAAATAATTGATTTAGTTTTTGGGGTTATTTAATTGCAATTGATTCAATTACATCTGAAATATTGCCGGTAAATGGTATTTTACATTGTTTAAAGTCTCTATGTCGATTTTTTAGTATTCAGTGTTCAAATTTCATCACTCATTTTCAGATAACTTTTGAACTTTATATTAACCCCTTGAACGAAAATGATGAGTCCAGCTCGTCCTAAACTTTCCTGAACAAACCTACAATGACTAGATGGACTCGCCCGAAATTAGTGAGGTTTGATGCCTTTTTGAGAGAAGTATGTGTCAGTCATTCGAGTCTATTACTTTATTATACTTGTTAGCATGCTTCTAATTACCGTTAGAATGTAATTTGTATAAATCTATAGGTATAAATGTTTAAACACGTACTTGCTTTCCTGTAAATACTATTTAGAGCTGCAATACTTTTGCTAAACATTAATGAAGAATTAACCGACACTAGTAACCTTACAAAATACTGGAGGAGGAGGGGGGGTAATTCAAAGGTAGCCATAAATTTCATGACAGCATTTTGGAAAGACTTATGAGTAATCAATTTTAACTAAGCA
>JAOUZG010044841.1:2080518-2093671 GCA_026289955.1 Argiope argentata
GTGGGATGATACATTCCCCGGAGATTAAGCTCAATTAGCTTCCGTCCAGACGGCTTCTTGCATCTTTTAATCCTCCCCAAAGCGCAGGCTCTAA
This sequence comes from Argiope argentata, assembly GCA_026289955.1. Classification (NCBI taxonomy): domain Eukaryota; kingdom Metazoa; phylum Arthropoda; class Arachnida; order Araneae; family Araneidae; genus Argiope; species Argiope argentata. The sequence goes on from JAOUZG010044841.1 coordinate 2,080,613, forward strand.
GTGGTAGCGGAATGGCAACTTCCTCTCTCGGCGTGACTGTGATCTCTTCTGAGCCCTTGCCTACTTGGCTTTGGTGGGATTGGAATGGATGTGCGCAAGCGGATAAATAGGTAGATGTATTCGGGGGTGATTTGTTTGGGGGAGGATAATCATGGAAGATTATATCTAGTATGAGGGTTGTGGAGAATACATGATGCTGTTCAGTGGGTTGTATGTTGTTTGGTAATTGAACTTTTAGCAGCTATTTCTGTGCAAATGTTATGGTAATATATGTTTTATAATGTTATTACTATATATCTATTTTTCCATTTGCTTAAATATGTTTCGACTCAAAAGGATTGATCCTTGTTCAGGATCGTAGTTTCTCCTTCGTAATTTATAGCAAAATTGATATTGAGTGCCTTTTTCTTTTGATTTCAGAGGGAAATATTACTTGATACCATATTGATCTTATTATCATAATTATTTTGGCATATATTTTAGTTATGTGAAATTTCTTGTAAACGCTATTTAATCAAAATAATCATTTTAATTTGAAAATTCCATTCTGTTTGGCTTAAAATAAAGCATCCTCAATTTAATTTTCAAAAACATTAATTTCTTGCATTTAATTCAATTTTTATTTTTGGCCTTGGTATTTACGTTGCTTTATTTTATATCACTTTAGAATTTATGAAGAAATGATTAGTTAATTGATGATATATGAAATTCCACCTAGAATATCTTGCTAATCTTATAGTTAGTATATCATAGAAAAAGATGAAAGTCATTGGTCGAAACTAAATCGGCAAAAATTAGATCACATCCTAGTTAAATCCAATTTGGCTGAAATGTTTAAGAAACATTTGTCTGCTAGAAGTTATCTCCTGTATTTCCTTTTAACTATGAAGAAACGAAGCATGCAGTCCAATCTCAGTTTGTAGTCTGTTACCAACGAACACATCAACATACCTTTTTTAGGATAATGTTGGAACTATAGTTAAAAGTTACTTCATTTCCTTTTCATTTAACTCACACACAAAAGAACTGATCAATCTGAGGTATTGTCAGACATAATTTAGTGAAATGGATATGATACAAACGCACAAGTAGCAATGCACCCACAGATTAAATTCTTTTGCCTATAAACTTAAAACTCTTACAAATCATTCATGCGTAGAAAATAATAGGAACTTACAATCCAGCTTGCGACATAGAAGTTATTTGTCATAAACATGCAAAAATCTCTGATTTGAGAAAAATGCATGCTTTAAAATACACTGGCCTCAAAAAGTTAAGGTACAATATTTTTTTTCGAAGTTCATCATAAAAGAAATGGCAGTAACAATAAAATGCATTGTTTGCATGAAGGATAATGACGTTTTTTTAAACCATTTAGGCAAAAACGATAGCTTCTACTTTTATTTTATAGAAAATGACATATAATTATGACTGAGAGAAAAATATGCAAATATCAAGGTCTTGTACTTTTGTGTGTAAGTTGTTTTGATTTTCAGTTTTGGTGACAATAGTCAATAAAGTTTAGAAAGTGTCTCTAAGAAGCTGTTTATCCAATTCATTAAGGTGTCGGGCAGTTGGATGGATGGAAAGGGAATTGCCGCAGGCTGGTGCATCTAGAAGTCTCAATGTGTCTCGTAGTGTTGTTCTGCTACTTTGGGATCAATACCAATCCGAAGATTCAGTGTCCAGAAGGCCTGTTCCAGATTAACCACGAGCTACAACACCTTCAGAAGACCATTTTATAGGTCTTACGGCCCGCAGGAGAACCATTACTGTGCCGTATCTCGTGGCAGACCACTTTGTAGCATCAGGAAGACGAATCTCCACTGCTACGGTGCGATGTCGTCTTCACAATGCAAGTCTCTATGATAGACGACCAGTTGTGTGCGTTCCTCTCAACGGACGATAGCGAAGGATCCGCTTGTGCTGGGCAAGAGAACAGGTTTCCTGGACCCAGCAGCAATGTTCTTCTGTGCTGTTCACAGACGAGTCCAGATTTACATTTGAGAGGGATTCAGGGTGTCTACTGATCTGGAGGGAATAGCGCACTAGATACCACCAATTCAACGTTGTTGAAAGACGCAGTTATCAAGGTGGTGGAATCATGGTTTGGGCAGGGATCCCGCTCGGTGGTCACACTGACCTGCATGTGTTCCATGAAGGATCTCTGACTGGTTTGAGATATCCGGATAAGATCCTTGATCCATATGTCCTCCCACATGCTGGTGCTATTGGTAATGACTTCATTCTGATGGATGAGAATGCACGACCTCCCCGATCTTAGTTTGTTCAGGAGTATCATGTGGATTACGGTTTGGAACGAATGGAATGACCATCTCAGACCTGAATCATATAGAACAACTTTAAGCCTATCTTGTCAGTTAGGTTGCTGCTTTAAATCTCCTACAAGGTTGTTGCATCAATTGTAACAAGGCCTGGAGACTTTAGTGTTAGTATAGTGCACAGAAGCTGTTATCTGTCTGAGGTATAAGATACCTTTGTGTTTGAAAGCCGTTTCCTGTTGTATTAGCTGAATTGGAGCTGCGTAATTGCGACTCTTAACTGTGGTAATTTCCGGCATCTTTTTGAGATTTCTACGAATAAATATCTTCTGTGTTTCGAGAGATTGGTTTATACACTCTTAATCTACACGACTCCCGAAACCTGGTACAATATTAAAAGGCAAGTGAAAGAAATTTAAACTTTTATCACCGGATAGTCCTTTAACTTTTAACTTTTATCACCGGATTTTTTTTGTAGATATAAAACATTGTCTTATCGAGTGTTTTCCTTCAGGTAATTCACTTTTTGCCAAAAAAAGGTATAGTTTCTTTAAAGAAATATTTTCGAAAAATTGATTTTTAATTTTTATATCAATCAAGTCATTCGTTAGATTAAAAAGATTGGAATCATCTTTATACACAGAATAATATTAAAAAAATATAATTTGTAATATTTGGCTTTTGAATTGCTTTTCATTAAAAAAAATGGTTAAATTTGTTATATTTAACTAAAACTTTCTTTTATTTCGAAAACATTTGATAGGGGGATATCAAGCGATTCGTTATCTACAAGAATTCTTGAAATTTAACAAAACATGAAGTATTTTTTGTTAAGGCATGTGACTATATTCGGGTAAAATTTCTTTGAAAAATATTTTGAAATGGTTATATTTTAAAATTTCTGAGTAAAAAAGGTATTGAAAAATAACCATAAAAATAAAACACCAGAGGCATAAATAATGAATTAATAGTGGAAAATGACCTTCTTGAATTTAGAGACAAACTTAATAGCCATTCGTCATTTTTTTCAGCTTTAATGTCAAAAATGAAAGCTCAAGAAAATAAAAGATTTATGATGATATCAATTTCAGAAGCCGAGATTTTCTGACCCTTCTAGAAGTTCACAAGCCTTATCTTTAAAAGTATAAAACGGCTAAGTGCTCTTTCGTGAAGTCAATTCTTCCTTTGGTGTATTGACATAAAATTGATTCTTTAATCGATTATTTTCCTTTTAACGATTGTTCAAGTGGCATTTTTTATGGTTACCTGGATCTTGATTTGATATTTGTGTTTTGAGACATTTTATAAATGCAGATGTTGAATAAAAAACAATGTTACACTTTATAATGCTTGTTAGATTTGTTGAATACTATACCGACTGTGGGTCCATCGTATACCCACTTAACACATAAGTGTATACCACTTTAATGAAATTAAAAACTTATATTGTCAAAGTTAAAGGATATTGTCAAATTAATAAAATACATCCTTTCACATTTAAGTAGAATATTATATTTCCTTTGCAAATATAAGCAGAATATTTTATTTCCTTTGCAATTATAAGTAGAATATTATATTTCCTTTGCAAATATAAGTAGAATATTATATTTCCTTTGCAAATATAAGTAGAATATTTCATTTACTTTGCAAATGTAAGTAGAAAATTATATTTACTTTGCAAATATAAATAGAATATTATGTTTAATTTGCAAATATAAGTAGAATATTATATTTTCTTGGGGAATATAAGCAGAATATTATATTCAGTTTGCAAATATAAGTAGAATATTATATTTTATTTTCAAATAGAAGTAGAATATCACATTTCATCCGAAAATATTTGATACGCATGTTATTTTCCTATAAGTTAAAGGTCTATTTCATTATGTATCTTTGAGTCCAAATACCAGTGAGATTAAACTTATGAAATAAATAGTTTTACTACAAAAACAAGAGATAAAATTGCTGACAAGATATTTATAATAGGTAAATTTATAGGAAAAGGAAAACGATTTATAGAGAAGAAAATGTTGGGTTGGTAACAGATAGAGAATTTATAACTTTATACATTGTAAACTTCGTTATTGTAAGATTTTATCAGAACTGTAATGACTTGTTTCAGATTTCTTTATTATTTTTTTATTTATTCTTTTCATAACACGAAAACAATTTAAATAAAATATTAAGTAAAAAATGATGAAAACAAGAAACTTGAATTTTCGTCCGTATGAATGAACTTTCAAAGGATTATGTTTTCATCTATTCGAAAACGAAAGGACTGTTCAATATAACTGAAAATAATACGACTCAAATTGCTTTCCAAACTTGGAACAGCATGAAGTATCTTAGAGTATGCTTTAAATTTATTCAAAATTATTTACAGTTGAGCACTATCAGTAATGGTTTAGATTTCTGAAGAAAATTAGATTTTTTAATTGAAGAAATAATAATACGTTCCTCGGCAACAATTTTTCAGTTCAATAGCGTAAGTAAAAAGTAAATTAAAGTCTTCTGAAGATTTCTAAGGAATATACATTCGATTTCTGTTTTTGAATATAAAAATAAAATCAACAGAAAAAAATTCCCAGAAAAATTTTGATTATGTGATTCGGTTTTAATTTTATTTTTTAAAATCATTCTTTTTAAATTCTTAAAATAAACTGGATGGAAATTAAACCGGATGTTAAGATATAGTATATATTCCATAAAAATATATTCTTTGAATGAAGTTTAATCATTAAAAGTAGAATTTAGATATATTTAAGAACAAAAGAGTACTGTTTTTTTTTAAAGAATCGAATTTTGTCTTTTAAAGAAACTCTTCTAATATGAAATATTATAAAATGTATTTGCCTCTTTAAAATAAACTATACTTAGTGCTGTTAACCATAAATATTAAATATTAGAGGTGAATTCAATAAAGTTAAATATAATAAATTTATTGATGTAGATGAAGATTAAATGCATAATAAAAATATACTAAATAAAATTTTTAATGAAATCGTCTATTTATGTCAAAACATATCAGAAAACTTCGCATTTATTGTTTTAAAAAATATCACATTTCCTATTTATTTCATTTCACATAATCACGTGCTCAAAATGACATTTTTCTAGGTTTTATTTGCTTTAGTCATTAACTTATTTCTTTTAATCAGAGATTTTTTAAATGCGATGGCGACACGTTATTAAAAGCTAATTTTTTGAAATGTGCGTCCAGATGTAACATTTTTATTTCTGGCCTAGGAATTTTGTGTTGACGCCACAAACCTCATTCTCAAAACAACATAATGTTCTGACATGATAAAATGTCACAAGAAATATTTCGATTATGCAATTCTGTTTCCTATATTATTGTTTCCGTTATTTTTCTTTAAATTCTTAAAATCCTCTAGAAGGAAATTAAAACATGTAGTAATATATAGTTTGTGTCCCATAAAAAATAAATTCTTTCTTTGAATTAATTTTATCATTAAAGTTGAAACTCAATTATTTTTAAGAATAAAAAATCACTGAATCTTCTTTTTTTCTATGTCTTTTAACCCTTTCACTGGTATATTTCCTTTTCTACGAAATTAGTTGAACTCTCCAATCTTGGAATGCTTTGCCGTTTCGATTCATTTAAGAATTTATACAGAACACTTCAGATATTTATTCATTCTATGTATAATTGTATAGCAATGAAACAACTATGAATAGCTTAATTGTTGTTTGAAAGAGTAAAAATGAGATAAGTCGATGCACGCACGGCGTACGGTCAAACCGGTTAAGGGGTTAAAATAACTATCTGATTATATAAGCAACTGCGTTTGCAACTTTAAAATAAACTAAGTTTAATGGATGATAATTATACACATTAAATAATAGAGGTGGATTTAATAAAGTTAAATATAATAAATATATCAAATAATAATTGTTGCTGTAAATGAAGATAAAATACCAAATAGAAATAGATTAAAAGTGTAATTGAGTTTAACTACTTAATTTTTAATATTATTTCCCTCATTGTTTTTGTTTGGTAACTTAAAAACACTATTCAAGTGCTTCATTATTAGTTTTAAAGGATTTAGCGATTAAAATTATTTTGAATTATATACACACAAAAAAATTATTTGTGATTTTATTGAAATTGTAGTTTGTAACTGAATATTTGCAAATATAAATCCTATTTATTTTTACAAATGCTTATTATCTTTAAAAATATTTATTATTTGTACAAATGATTATTTATTACTTTGAAAGCATTTTTCAAATTCAGTGTATAAAATCATATATTAAAAATAATTAATAAATTGTAATTGAAATATTTTTAAACGAACAATTTTATAAATTTGTATCTTTGAATCTTGCAACAGTGTGAAAGTAGGTTGTTATTGTGTTGTGACTAATGGCACTTGCCGAGGGTAAGCCACCGCTGATACGATAGCAGATTTTAAGCCTAAGAAATGCTTCTCTTTGTTTTTTACACATAGTGCCATGTAGGGCCAAGAGTACGATTTAGCTACACACCCGTCCCAACCCTTTTTGGGGGGCGGACTTCATTCATGCAAATTCATTCATTCAACTCAGATCGCAATTTAGACTTGGAACAGAGAACGATCACCTCTGACCCAGTAACCCCAGTGGTATTACTCTCGATGTAGAGGACTTTGCGACCACGACAGATTTAACAAGTGCCAGCCGCCATACACTCGGGGAATCTTTAGGCCTGTGAGCTTCGAACTCGTAACCTAAGGAGTGCGAGTCGAACGCTCTATCAATCAGGCCATCCCGGCCTACGCGTGAAAATATGTATTGTGAAATAAAATATATGTGAATTACTATCGTAAAAAGACATTAAAATATCTCTTTATTTTTTATTTATTTAAGATTCTCTTTAAAGTCTCAAAAGTAATTTTTTAAATTGCACATTACCATATACAAAATATATTGATGTTAAATTTGTTAATTATAATTAGAGCGAAAAATCGTCCTCTATTATTTATAAATATTACAGTATTTTAAGAATTCAAGCTACATTTAAAAAGTATGTTAAATGCAAAGTTCTCACAAACTTCCTTGTAAATAAGCGTTTCAATATTTCAGAGAAAATTACATTTCTAGAATAAGTAAATTCTAATAGTTAAAGAGGCTCCATTTTCCGAAGCATCTGTTTTGGAAAAATCTTTTCAGTTAAAATTCTTAAAGTAGTAAAGTTATTTCCGAACTTTTACAAACTAAAATATGATCAAACTCTATCTAAGTTTCTCCATATTTGAAACGAAAGATTTTATCTCAAGTTAACCTTTTTTGTTTTCACTGCCAAGTTTCTAAGTATCTCGGAACCTTGGAAATAAATTTTCCGAAAAAATAGTTAGTTTTGGAGACTTAAACATTCTAACTAATAAAATCTTGAATCATCAGTAATAAAAGAGTTTATACATTTTAACTAATTTAATCTATTTCTCTGCTTTTCAACTTAATGTATGAATCGTTATTCGTTCCATACACTTTGGCCCAGAAACTAATTATTTTACCATTTACACACCATTAAGGAGCAAAGTAGTTTGAAAGATTTTGCAGATTTTTACACCGAATTGATAAAAAGTTTTCTTAAGAAACTCCCAGTTTATTACGCTCACTTCTTAAAAGATATCAGAAGGGAGGAAAAGAGTTCATTTTGTTCATTATGTTGAAAATTTCGTGGTCGTGTGATAGAAAAGGTTATATCTCTAATCTTGTTCTGATAGGTACTTATTAGTGTAATTTAGCTGAGATTCAGTATCATTGTTAAAATGCAACAATATGAATAAATGCTTTGTTCATTGAAAATCAATTTTTATTCTTGTCAAGATAGATAAGTCAAAACATCAAGATAGAGTAGTCAAGATATTAAAGACTGTTAGGAGTTGACAAAAGCAAACTGTTGTTGTTACTTATGGCACTTGCTATGAGCAAGCCCCTTGATGATACAGCAGCAGATTTAAGCCGAAAGGAGCGTCTGTTGTTTTAAAGAAGTGCCAACTAGGGCCAAGATTACGACTTAGCTACACATTCCCCACATTTGCTTGCACTGCCCCTTTTTACACGGCGGTGGGGCAGTCACACACCTCACAGATAGCACACAGAAGAACAACCATGCCCCACCGGGGACTTCTAGTTGACTAGGAAGGCACGCTACCTCTGTGCCAGAAAACAAATAGCTATTGAGCTAAAATAATAATTTGAATTTTAGCTTGTGAATACTTTAATAAAATATTTATTTTACATTAATGAGTAAGTGGATGTAAAGCTTAGTATCAATATTTTTTGATAAATTCCTTAGTTTCCAAAGACAAAAATTAATTAAAAGAAACTTAAATTTAACTATAAATGACTTTTAAATCTTTTCTGTATTATGTGAAAGTTAATTATTTTTTTAATGTTTTAAAATCTTGCGTATACAAATATAAAGCTTAAAGGTAAAATCCTTTTAAGACACTTTTATTAGAAATGGAGTCTGGTATAGTCAGGGAAATAACTTTTAACGGTAAAGTAATTATGAAGGACTTTTACCTATAAATTAATTATGAAAAGAGAGATTATAGCGTCTCTCCCAGTCAAATGAAGAAATTGCGAAAAATAATTAATTAAAATAAAATACATAGAACATAAAAATCATCGGAAAAATGTACTAGATATAATCATAAAAATACAACAAACATTTCTGAGATTTATTTGAAAAATTGAAGGAGATATTTGCGATTAAAATTATGGTTTTTCAATGACTTGCAAAGGTGTAGAATAAAAAAGTATAACGTTTTCTCCGATATAATCATACAGTTTTTCCGATTTAGGCAAGCTAGCAATGGTACATTTTTCAATACCACCGATGCATTTCAATGCGTGTTTCCTCTTACATGTTTTTATATAATGATAAGATAATGAAACAGTTCAGATGATTTCGACGACAAACTGAGAACTACATATCATCTAGCATGACAAATTTACTAGAAAGTATGCGAGTAAATTTTGTTGCGACCACTTCTGCTCGTTAAAGAAATTAAATTATGATCATAGAGCAGTAATGCCGAAATAACCCTGACCTTGTCGTCCATGCTTTATTTGTCTAGTCAAAGGTTTCCCAGTTTGTCATTATAATAGTTTTCGAGTCATTTTTAGGCAGTCTGCTGACCGTTACTTTGGCCTTCTGTTATAAAACTAATTAGCCAAAATGGACTTTTTAGTGATCCATTTGGCATCCAATATTATTGTTCTGCTCAGTTAATTCAAAGTATTACTGTTAAATGTAATAACATATAGTTCTTCAAATCGTTTAAACATATCATAATAGTGAGTTCCAAATAGGGTTTGTAAATTTAAGTAGGGGTACCCATAAATAAAGACCCTAATTTAAAATTATGCGAAAATATGGTTCAGAATGTTATAAAATTTTATATGGGACATCGCGAAGGGGTGGAAATTTGTTTGAGTGAATAAATGGATAGTACAATATTTCACAGTTTTTCAAATGAATAGCACAATTCATTATTTAAACAAATTTAATTACAAGAAAACATGTTCAATATGACGGCCATCATTTTCTGCTACCATCTGGACTCATAATACAGTGTTCCACAGTTGACCGTAGTGTGTTCTGGGAAATAGTAAGAACATTCTGTGAGATGCTACTTCTGAAATCAGGTCAAGTTTTTTTGGATGATCACAACTTACCAGATGTTTTAAATGTTTCCAAAGCGAAAAAGTTTTATGGATTTAGATTTGGAGACCAAGGAGGCCATAGATCATGAAAGTGGTGGCTGATGACACTTTCATTTGTGAAATGATTAGGGAGAACGTCTTTTACACAACAGTTAATATGTGGAGGAACTCCATACTGCTTGAAAATTCTGCTTGAAAGTCTTTGACGGGCTTCCTGTGGTCAATTGAGGAACATGCTATCTTGCGATTCCAGATGGTAACGGAAAATGATGACTGTCCTGATGAACATGTTTTGTTGTAATTAAATTTGTCAAAAATATACTAAATGTGTAATTATTTAAAAAACTGTCCTTTTTTGCGAAATTTTGAAATATTTTTATTCTCTTCAAACACATTCCCGTGCCTTCATTGTGTCCAATACAAAATTTCCTGACTTACTGATCAATAATTTCGCCTGTAGACAGCTTTAAAATAGGTAGGTAAAATAGGTATTATTATTTGGACATTTATTTTTTGTTTATGTATCTCCACAACTGTTTTAAGTAAAACAGGATTTTAGAAGGAAAAATTATCTTTAAATGAAATATAATTATAAAGAGCATAACATTTAGTTCTTAATTAATAAATATCCTCATCTTGTTTCTATATTTAAATTAAATATATGTGTAATTTTTTGTTTGCAAGCTTTCTCATTTTAAATACTACTGCTATTTTTCCCCTTATTTTTCAGACTGGATTGCTTATTATCTCAATTTTATTGAGAAATACTATGTAATTCGTTTTAAATATAATTTAACAAAAGATTTATTAGAATAATTTTTATGATGAACAAGTGCTTTGCAATGGTAATTATGACTAGATAAAAACCAAATAATATTAAATAAATTCCTATTTAGGTCAGCAAAGACAAATTCTATTTTATTTGCTTTTTATACAAAAATTGTTGATTTTCGAAAGAATTGAACTCCCATTCTTCATCTTCACGTGAAAAATAACAGAATCCTCGCATTTACAGATTGAGCCTGTTTAGTTGAATTTTATTACAAACTGCCAAAACTATAATTAAAGTATTGGAAACATATTAAATTTAATTATTTAAATAATATTTGAAAAAAACTGTATTTCCATCAAGTCTCATCCACTAAAAGTTAAAGAAATGCATTTGAACTTGTGTGGACAAATAAAAAGTATTTTGTTTACGATGAAAATCTGAAGAATATATAATATATAACGTAATCACATAATTTTATTGACTTCAAGCAGAAGTGAGTCGTGGGTAAAAATTATGGTGAATACAGAGTTGACTTTTTTAACAATTACATCTCTTTGAAACAATTTACATATTTAGGGCATTAATGTAAATGATATCGCTATTATAAATTTAAATACATTCATTCCTAAAGGTTTCCACTATTTTATTCATAACTATATATGGAGGAAAGTGATATATAGGAGTGTGTGGAAAGGTCTATATATTTCCCCCAAATAACTATATATCGAGGAAAGTGCTATATTTAATAAAATATCTAGCAAAATATTTTTTTAAAATAGAATCACGAATTTTAATTCCATATTTATTTTAGTTAAGACGTATATTTCCATTCTTATTTTATAGTTTACTTATTAACCACTGATTATTTTAGAATTTGATTAAACTAGCAAAATATAGAACTTTAGAAATAGATAAAATTAGTTTATTGTAATTCTATTTAGGGTATATAAACCTGATTATTTTATTAAATTCATACAAATTTGTTCCGTTTTTTTTAAATTAAACATTTCAATCTCTTTTCTCTATGAGATTGGACTGTAGCCCATTCATCCACCATATCTATCCATACTAAGCCACCCTTAAATCTCCCCAACTATTTCCTAAGCAGAGTATCCTATTCCACGGTGCTCAGATAAATTACTACAAATCTTCTCTGCTGGATATTACCTTCCCCAGAGATTAAGCTCAATTTGATTTTAACCAGATGGCTCCTTCCATCTTTTAATCCTCCCTAAGTGTATATATTGTGTTGTAGAAGACTGGTAATGTCCTCTTCTCGGACGTTGGTTGTGATCTCTTTTGATTCTTAGTGTATTCATATATGATGGGAGATGAATAGATGTGAACAAGCGGGTAAATGATTAGATGTATTCGAGTGATTTGATTGTCTGTGATAAATAAGCAGAGATGAATCTATCTGCGAGAGATAATAAAAAAGTAAAGGGGAAATCGAGTATTTATTTTAGGGATAGGAACTTGAAATATACGTCATTCTATATAGCTTGCCTGGAATTCAATGCGCTTTCCTCAAAGTTTAAATTTTTGTTTTTATTCCACCAGAATAGAGGATGATGTTCTAGTGTCATCTTTACAACGGAAATAGAGGTGCAGAAGCTTCTTTTGGTATAGACCCCTGAGAAACCAAAATAAGGTGACTTCTAGATCATATCAAGTAACACACATATTCTCTTGCACAACCCCTTTTTACAGCACATTCACTAACCTCACATATAAAACACAGAAGAACAGCCATGCCCTGGCCGAACCGGGACTCTCAAATCACGAGGAAGACGGTCACCCTCTGTTCTAGAAACAAATGATGTTGGAAGGCACAAGAACAAATGATTTTCCTTTGTATCTGTAACAAGTTTTTAGCGCATAAATAAATTCAACACCAATTTAAAATATGTTTCCCCTTAAGCCTTCTTCAATGATCTAAATAAATGAAAATCGCTTTGAGCCAGGTGTGGGCTGTATGGCTAGTACCACTATATCGATTCTAAATTTCTTCACTGTTTCGGCTATCCATTGGCAAAATATGGAAAAGTGTTATTTTGCTACAGTATGATACACTATTTGTCTTTTCACGACTTTTGGATTGGATTGTGATTGAATTTGATGAATACTTTGGCAGGTTGAACACCTTCCTCAAATGAAAGATGAATCACTACCCTCATTTTCTCATTAGTCCAAATTGACAATGGAGTTCCCCTGGTAAACTTTCTATTAGACTCTAACGACTAACGCGTAAATAAGAGTGACACGTTGCATTTCAACAACGTGCTATCGTTTCATCAAAACATTTAAATTAATTCTACAAAAATG
>JAOUZG010044841.1:2108316-2124029 GCA_026289955.1 Argiope argentata
TATATATGCATCAAATTTTTGAACTGCTACTCCCCCCCCACACACACACATTTCGTGCAATCATTTAAGTATGATACGATTTATGTTTTTGAAAATTACTCAAAATAAAAATATTCATAAACGTGAATATTTTTAGTAAAAATTATGTTATTTAGAATTTTAACTGCTCATTTTATTTTCGAAATGATTACATTAGTTCCATTTATATCTATTAGAATCATTTTGAAGTCTATAAAAGTATTTTTCTTTCTAAACATTTTTATACAAGGTAGCATAAATTAATTGAATTTTATGTCTTTTCAGCATAAATTAAATAAAGGATTTATTCCCTTGATTTCTTGCCGATCTGAATAGCAAGTGTCATGTCCACTTTGAACAAGAAAAACAGATCACATACCTTTGAAAGGAGGAAATATTACGCAAAGGACAGAACAGTCATCCAAAATCCTATTCTCCTAACTACTTCTATTCGAATCCTGCACCTAATTTACGTATCAGCTGACATCTTTTATAATATAAATCTGCAAACGATAAAGAATGATGAGATGAAAAAAACTGCCTGTCGCTAAATAAATTAAATAACTGCGACCGGAAAAAGGTCAACAAAAGAATAAAATCTTCTTGTTCCTCGCGAATTTATTTCGAAACGGTATCGAAGGAAAGATAACAATGGTTATACTTATCTTTTTGTAATATTTTTGTTTGTTTTCTTGGAAAAGACGGTTAGATTACTTCATTTGTTGCTTTTGATGTCAAGCTGGAATGTTGTATAATTGTGAAAGACATAATATGAAAGAAATCCGCTAAAAATGGATGAATTGTGTTTTTCTAGTCATAAAAGGATTATAATTTCCTTAATCAACAAAAAATTCCGAAAAATTGTTTATTCTTTGAATACGTTGAAATGTAAAATATATTCTTTTTTTATTTAATTTAATTTTACTGGAGGAATTAAAGATTCTATATCAAATTCAGTACATGAAGAAGTATTATATATTCTACCTTTAGTATAATTTGTGTTTTTTTATTCATAATTTAAGTATTCAAAAGTATTAACAATATTTAATACCTATTTACACCTATATACCGTATCACACATTTTTACTCTACATTCGGTAATTTGTAATGCCGAGTATGTTAACAAAATAAAACACCTTTATGTCTTGTAGATTTTGCGGAACAAAATAAATACATGAATTAATACGTTCATATTCATAATACACTTTATTTCTGAAGTTGTTCTAATGAACGATCACCCAAATTAATGTCCGAATTCCAGGTTTTAAAAATGTGTAATTCATTAAATAACCTTTATCATTGTGAGTCCATAGCAGTAAGTTGCCACACTGAATTTTAAAACTAAATAAAAATAAGGATTAAAATGAAATCTGCTATGCATATTTCAATGTATCATATCAGAACATAATTTTTTGAACGGACAAAAAATTATGTCCGTTCAAAATCCTTATTAGTTAAATTATTAGTGCGAGTTAAATTATATTTTTATTCATTCATTTTAATTGTTTCATTGAAGGAGTCACTTTAGTACTGCAAACAATCCAAATAAATTGTCTCAGATTAATTGTTTTAAAAAATATCACATTTTCTATTTATTTCTTTTCATATAATCTCGTGCTCAAAATCCTTATTTTTTCTAGGTTTAATTTGCTGCAGTCAATAACTTATTTTTTTTAATCAGAACTTTTGTAATTGCAATAGTAACGCATTATTAAAAGTTTATTTTTTGATGCTCGTACAGATAATAAAATGTTTATTTTTCCCCTACAGATTTTTATTAACGCCCAAAACATAATCCCAAAAATTACATCAAGTTCTGATACGATAAAAAAATTTGTAGTATCAATAGTCATACTTTCCATTGTTAAGAGTCTTTTACTCCTATTTATTTGTCTAAATTGAAGCTGTTATTTTTTTAGTGACTGGTAATTTATCTTGCATAAGCATTGTTTTTTTATCAGTGAATTAGTTCAAATGAAATTCTATATTGGTCTCCACTTTGACTATTTTAGTATAGGCAGCTTTTTGAAATAGAACTGTTTTCTGTAGACTGTCATAAACTGTCTACCATCCTGTCGAAGTGTAAGAACCTATTTCTATTTCAAACAATGGAATAACTTCGATTGTATATGAGACTCTTTAAAATATAAATATATATATATATATATATATTCATTTTTTGGGGGCTTTTGAAATGTTGCTTCGCTAAAGTCCTGTGATTGTTAGTTAAGATTTTTTTAGCGTAAGATTCCTGTGATAGTTAGCAGTTCAGGAGAATCAGTGGGCCGATGATAAGTTTGGTGATCAGTAGAGGCCGATGATAAGTTAGACCTTGACTCTCCGATCTGCCACGATAGCACACGAATTAACGGACCGCCACAGCACTGGCGGGGACTGTGGTTTAGTCCGTGGTATCACCAGTCACGGTATAACCCTTTCCGTAGGAAGTATGCCCCTTTGTAGATGGGAGGAGCCAAACACCCATCTAGGCACCATTAGGGCATCCACCAGGGTGGCGAGATCCAACCACCATGCCGGAAACATCTCATCCTCATTCAAAGGAGCATCTGGGGAGGGATGGTAAGAAGTTTCACCACTCAAAATGCTCTAATTAAATTACCTAATTTATGTTGTTAAGAATCCTACTATAAACGTCATTGGCGATGCAGCAATTGATAGAAAAACTTAATCAGAGTTTTTCCAAGAAAATTCCTCTTCCAAAAATCAATAAAATCACGCCTAAGTTTTTTTGTAATTCCCAACATAATCAACCCTAATGGTCAACAATTTATGCTACATATTTGATGGGTTTTAATGTTTCTTAGAAAATGAATTCATCTATATTTTTTAATGAAATCCAATATTCGTAAACGAGAAGACATTGAATACTGTCATGAAAAAATAAGATAAAGGGCCATTTAGTTGTATTTGTATATTTTATAATATATCTCATGAAAATATGAATTCCTGCCCTAATGTCTACATAAATTAATTAGATGTGTCTACATTTCTTTTAAATGTGATAAAAACGAAATAATGTAAAACATTTAATTGAAGTCTGCTATGAATATTTCAATATATCATGTCAAAACTAAATTCCATGAAAAGCACAAGAAACTCGTGCTCGTGCAAGTTAAATTATTTATTTATTTATTTTTATCGTTTCATTGAATGAGTCACTTTAGTATTGCAAACGATCCAAAAAGAAAAAACTTTGTCTCGCACTGATTGTTTAAAAAAATATCCAATTTCCTATTTAATTCATTCCATATCATCAAGCTCTTAAAATGACGTTTTTTTTAGTTTTATTTGCTGTAATAAGGAACTTTTTTTTAGTCAGAGCTTTTGTAAATGCAATGACAACACTTTATTAAAGGTGATTTTTTTGAGATGCTCGTGCATATAATAATTTTTTTTATTCGCTTACGGATTAAAATTTTAATTCTTCGCCTATGAATTATTCTTGACGCCAAAAAACTCATTACAAAAACAGCATCATGTTCTGACATGATAACATGTCAAAACATGATAACTTCATCCTGCTTGGTACCGTTTCTTAATTTATTACATTTTCTAAAGCTAGTTTCGTCAACGTTGTAAATATCTTTATGTTAGCATAGGAATTTTCAAAATACTAGTCTGCAATGTGTCCAATAAACCTAGAAGTTCTACTCATTCACATGACCTACAGAACGTCTAAGGAGACTTACACTTTATTCATCATAAACGCCAAAATCAGTCAAATTAAGACATTTCACTTTCGGTCTAATTTACTTTGGATTTTTAATTACATACTGAAAAGATGAAAATTATACGTCCTTGTTAGAAAGGCTATAATATATTTTTGAAGAGCTGTCCATATATTATTGATACCTGTAGATTTATGACTACCTGTTAAGGGGTCGAGCAGCTTCAAGTTCCGGTTCGGGCATGGTTATTTTCTGTGTTCTATCTGTAAGGTATGTGAATGTGCCCCTCTGTAAAAATGGGCGTGCAAGCGAATGTGATAAGCGAGTAGTTAAATCGTACTCTTTTCCTTAGTTACAAGTTTCAAAACAAGATACGCTCATTTCGGCTTAAAATCACTGATGCATCAGCGAGCTTGTCCATGGAAAGTACCATTAGAAACAGCAACATCAACATAAGTAAATTTTTTTTTAGAAATATCTGTAAAAAATAGTTGCATTTATATATACTATTTATTTATTTCAGTAATTTAATTAAAATTATTTTAAACATTTACATAATTTTTTTAGAATTGTAACTTACAGTTTTATATTTATTATAGTAATCATTGGGCTATCTATCATGCACAGTATAAAATGTACCAGTATAGTAATAAAAAAATTTACCTATTAGTCAAATAACATTTGACACTTATTAGTTTGACTCTACAATGGAGTTTTTGTAAATACTGCATTATTGAGTCATACTTAAGTGTATATATTATATTATTTAATAGAGTTACAATAGTGTACCATTTCTAGTTATGTATTTCTATGCTTAAATATACAAAAGAATGGTTTTGTGTTCCAAATTTATAACAGATTTAACAACATTTACCTGAATATCATTAACATAAGGTGTGATATTCTCTCGATTAAATTTGTAAACAAAGAAGTTTTATTTAAATTCAGAGACATTGTTTGATTTTCATTATGAAACAGGCTACAGAATAAGTTCTATTTCATGATATTGAATAGCGTTTAGTTATATTATTTTGTGATTTATTGACATGTAATGTTAGAGAGAAGTAATGCAGAGATTCTATATGATGTAACATTACACGTTTGACTTATCCAAAGTATATAGCTAATTGAATTACTGCCAGAGTATCCTCTCTTTTGCTAAAATATATGTCATTACATTAATTCGAATTGTATTAGGCCTAATTGTATGGATTTAATTAAACTAGATATAATTAAATGACTGCATATGAAAATAAATGTGGTAGTGTTTAATATTTATTTACTTTTGTAATAAGAATTAGAAATTTATTTAAAATATTCTGTGTTTATTGTAAGAAACTTTACTTAATTTCTCGCATATGATATATGCTAAAGAAAAACATTATAATCATCAATAAAATTGTAATAATAGAATACGAAAAATTCGTGATTAATCATGTTTCAAACCAATTTGGGGTAATAAATTAAATTTCTGAATTATTTTTTTACCGAGATTACTCAAGATAGTTTTTACACAATAACTTGAATTTGGTGAAAAGTAATATGAATAGTGCGAAAAAATTGTAATTATAATATCTTCAAGATAAATTTTGCTCTCTTTCTCTGTTTATATATATATATATATATATATATATATATATATATATATATATCGAAACTATAATTCCTTGCACGTGTTTTGAAATAAAATTCCTTTGAATCCTTCATTGGGAAAATTTTTTTCACATATTTGCCTTTCAGTCTTATTTTTACATTCTTTACAGGTTCAAAGAAAACATATTTTTTGAAGGAAAAGGGGAATATTTGTCAAATGAAAAACAATAGAGTTTGGGAAATTTTGTTCGTAGGAACGAATTTTTTAAGGACAATGTTTTCTTTTGTTCTAAAAGACAGACGTCGTTCCGTCCAACCAGAACTAATATGAATTAAATTGAATTTAAAAATTGAAACAAAAGCAAAAGACGTTATCTCAAAAAGATCTATTTGTGTCTGAGAGGCATCGGGTATTTTTTGAATGTCTTTATTTTAAAAGAATTTTTTTAAAAAAATTAAATTGAAATAATATGTGGGGAAATACTCATTCTTAAGTTTTTTACTGGAAATTAATAGCGAATCAAAGTTTAACAGCGATTTATAAATTGATATTTTCTGGATATTTTTCTGAAATTTTTTAAACGGACCTGGTAATTAAATTCTACGTATGGAAAAAAATCATTTGTTTTCCTATTTCTTTTAAATTAGACTGTCATTAATATTAATAGATAACAAGCTTTTTAAAAAATAATTTGCAGATTTTTTTAAAAGCAATGATTCGGTTATGTCTATTGAACTCGAGATTTTTATTGGAAGCCTCGAGATAGAAAGCTGGAACTAAAACCTTTATCGAACAGAAATGTCTTTTTTTTCGACATAAAATTTTATAATTTTAAGATTTTTAATTTTTGGTTTTAATTCTCAATTTTCAACTTTTTTCTGGAATCTTTTAGAATAATGCATGTTTGCATTTCTTTATACTTAAGTGCTTATCTAGAATATTTTTTGATTAAAAAAAATATAAAATTCTTATATTTCTTACTATTTTAGTAAGTTAATATATTTCGGAATTAAAAACAGCGATAACAAAATGGTTACACTGAAGGAATCAAGCACGATTTTATTTCTCAAGCGGCATTTTCTTGGTCTCTAAGGGAAAACACTACAACTTTTCTCTCATTCCGTTTTTGGGTCACTTTTTTATTGTTCGTTTATTTATTCTTCAAAACATCCGTTTCTTTCTTCATAGTCTCACTGAGAGCTTTTGTAGTAAACCTTTTCTAAGTGGACTTTTTGCCATTCTTTTCCCTTTTCGCCATAAATGTAAGGAACGTTCTATCGACAATAAGCTCAACAATTCGACATGAGTGTTATATGTCGAAGATTCGTTTTTGAAACATATTTTATTTTCTTTGAGATTCGTTTTTAAGATTTCTCCAGTGATATTTTATCTTCAAAAGAAAGGAAATATATTTCCTATATCTATGAATTCATTCACTTTTTATATTGCTATGAATCTGCAATATTACTTTCTTTTGCAGTTAATTTCATGATAGTTTTGCAATTAATGATAGTTGAATTAAATCTGTAGAATTGGTTTCTAGTTTTGGCGGTCATCTGGCGAATTGGCGACTGAATGATGAAGAAAAAATTCCAGAAACTACTGGAATTTCGAATTAATCTCAACAATTCGACATTGGAGTTATACGTCGAAGATTTGTTTTTGAAACCTATTTCATTATCTTGGAGATTCGTTTTTAAGATTTATCCGCTCATCTTTTATCTTCAAAAGAAAGGAAAGATGTTTCTTATATGTATGAATCCATTCACTTTTTATATTGCTATGAATCTGCAATATTACTTTCTTACACAGCTAATTCCATGATAAGGAAGATAGTTTTACAATCAATAGTTGTTGAATGAATGCGGTGGAAATGACTTCTCGTCTTGGCGGCCATTTGACGAATTGGCGACTAAATAATGACGAAAAAAATTCCAGAAACAACTGAAATTTCGAAGTCAATAATAGCGATTTAGTCAATTGTTGAAAATGGTAGCAATGAAAAGTTCAATACAGATATACTCAGAAGATATTGTTTAAAATGTATTCTATGACTCTGGCTCTTTTACGCAAGCGTTAGGAAGGGTTTAATTCGACCAAATAGGGGTGAGAAAAAAGATAAAAGGGTGGAAATGTTTACATTTAACAATAAAATAAATTACAGAAATTCGCACATACTCTCGCTTTTCACACTTCAGTGAAGTAGAATGGATGAAAAAGTGGTCGTTTCAAGGTACTGAAAAACGAACAGTATGTTCCATAAAGCAAATGTACGTTAGGAAAGATTTAATCAATTCATAGTAATAATCAGGTTTCGAAGATATAGTTTAGTACTTATATATTTACTCGATTTAGTATGCGATATAAAAATCAATGTGTTAGTTTTTGCATGCTGTAAGAAATTCTATTTTTTAAAAATCTGGATTTTTAATAGGATGTAAAGAAATGGTAAATCTGAAAACGAAATTTACACAAAAGGTATAAAATAATTTGACTTTTCGAAGTTTTTTTTTAAATTTTAATTAGTAATGACAAAAAACAGATACATCATTTGCATTTAATTGTGTGTAATCGGTAATAATTAAAAATAATAAGTAATAACTAACCAATCGGTTTTTCACCTTAATCGAATTCTCATTTTAACATGTACCGAGTGATTATTAAAAATATCATTCATATAGAAGAAACTATAACCATTTTAACATTCGAAATAAATGATTCAACTTTGTTTAAAGTATTTTTGCGTATGCGTTCTAGAAACATAGAAAAAAACCCACAATAAATTCAAACAGCTAAGGTTTCAGAGACAAAATTTCAAAATTTTACAATGGCAACCCACACATTTTTTTATTCGAATGTATTATACAAAGCAAAACACAATAAATAGCATTGGAAAAATAATTGTAGCACCTGTTACAAATATATAGGTTACGTATGCAAGTCAAACCCTATCTATTGCTATGGAGAACACATGTATGTATTGCTATGGAGAACACATTCCAATGGAAAGAGCTGATGTTGGTTTTTGGAAATTATCTCTCTGTAATCGTAACTGTTAGAGCTTAATTGTTTTTTTTAATGATTCTTGAATTTATATCTTCAAAAATGAACCAAAATTATGTTTATGTAAACGATATAGTTGTTATGGTTTCATATATCGGGACAGTTTTTTAATCACCCGGTATTTAGAACAATATAAGTAAAGCTATTATTTCACTCCTGATAATACTGAATTTCGATAGTCACGTGATCGTATCGTTCGTAAATATTTGGAAATTTCTTTATTAATTTAGAAATATCATTTCAGGTTGGGATACAATAGAAGTTTAATGAAGGGTGTTTTGGCTTAGACTTCATCGGCATTTTCAAACACATTTCTAAACAAATTCTGAATCTAATATTTGATAGTGAAACTAAACTCCAAGAAAACATAAATTTATTTACTTTTATCAGCAAAATATTTGGTTGAACATTTCGAAAATCTTTCACTAAACTTTCTGCTGAAATGACTTTATTAAACGGTAACGACAATCATTTCATCCTTACATTTCAGAAAAAAAAAATCGCAAATTAGAATCGCACATAACCTTTTGTTATTTGAACTAACTTACTTGCATTTCTGAAACTTTAATCTCTTATCCATATTTAATTGAAATTTCAACGCAAGACCACTCTCAACACCACCCTTATTGTATACTTTGCTCGGCACAGCAACATCAAGAATTAAATACAAAGAAATAGGTGTTTAATACTAACCCAAAACTCTTTCTTACTCAGATATTTAAAAAATTCAATTTCGAAGGTGGCGCATATTTAAAACGCCTGATGTTTCCTTACTCGGAAATAAAAACAAGTTTTAAAGACCTAAAGTGCCTTTTAGAACATTTCCGCTTAAAAATTTTAAATGGAAACTTTTCAGAATTATTATTATGAAGATCAAGACTTTCCGGCCAGAAATGTTTGAAAGAGAGTATTTTTTTTCAAATTTCAATACAGAAATTTTGCTATTCTGAATGGTGTGAAATCTAAAATGTGAAAGTTTGTTGCATGATCAAATTGCCGGCTACAAACAGTTTGTTACTCAAAGCAAGAGGTTTTGACATTTAGATGGTTGCCACTTCTTTTTCAGCCCGTGGACATTATTTTTCAGTCAGAATACCATTAATTTTAAATAAAATCTTAGAAAAAATTATAATTTCACAATAAAGTGGTGAAAAGACAAATTGTCTCAACTATCTGCTACTGCATTTCTACTCTTGTCAAACGTTTGCTGTTTATCATTAGAAAGAAAATGCATTGTACTAAATTGTCTCTTTATTGAAATGTGAAATCGACATTTGTTGCATTATGTTGTTGTTGTTGCTTATGGCACTTACCTTGGACAAGCTCCCTGCTGATACAGAAGCAGATTTAAGCCGAAATTAGTGTCTCTGTCTCTTGTTTTTAAAGTAGCGCCAACTAGGGCCAAGAGTACGACTTAGCTACACACTATTGTGAGTGCGTAGCTAAATCGTACTTGTACAGTCCCTTTTTACTGGGGGGGGGCACAGTGACGCATCTCACAGATAGCACACAGAAGTGAAACCGGGACTCTCAGAACACGAAGAAGACGCGCTACCTCTGTGACAGAATGCCGGCATATTTGGTGCTTTATAATAAGATTATGTTAAATCTACAGTTTTTTTCATAGTGGCTCTTTGAATATTATTTGTTGTTGCAGTTTTGTTTTAAATTAGTTACATTAATGGTCCATTTTAAAGCAATGCTAGGGTTATTTAGGGAGGACTTCATAATTTTGAACCGGGGCAGATTTCAAATACGACATCAGAGATAACATGAAACCCCTCCACGCCACATCTGTAAACAGACATTTGGCCGGGAAGGATTTAACGTGCACCGGGCCCTCTTACATTATGATTCTTTGAAGGAATCGGGTTTCAAATCTGAAACCTTCTGGTTTCGATACCGCCACCTAACCACCAGGCCACGACTGCCCATTAGATCAGCACAATTGGCGCAGCTCAGAAATTACCTTTATAAGATACCAGAAAATAAATATTTTTTCTAAGTTATATCGCTCGGTCTGTTCTTTTTATATCTGTTTAAAAGCATGATAAAGCGCCTTTAGGAAGATGTTGTTGGTATTACTTATGGCAATTGCCATGGGCAACCCCACTGATACATCAGCAGATTTTAAGCCGAAGGTATGCGTCTCTAGTTTCAAGTAGCGCAATCTAGGGCCAAGAGTGTGAGTTTAGCTACTCAATCATCACAGTCGCTTGCACAGCCCCCTTTTTACAGGGGGCCAGTCACACATCTCACAGATAGAACACAGGAGAACAACCATACCTAAACCTGGGACTCCCAGAACATCAGGAATACGCGCTACCTCTGTGCCAGAAAGCCGGCGCTTTTCGAAAGATTATGTGGGATATTAACAAGATGATTCTAAGGGTCTCAAAATTTTTATGTTAATCTTGCTTTCAAAACTTGTTTTAAGGTAATTTAATAAAAAAAATTAGATATATTTAGATATCGTAAATAAACAAGCAATTGAATTAAATTAAATTAAAATCAAGCATTAATTAAATTTCTGTTCTGTGTTTTAAATGTTTTTTAATAATTTATTATAATTTCAAAATTTCAGAAAAAAATTATTATAAAAATTCTTTAAAAAATAATACTTTAAAATTTTGAAAATAAAATAAAATATTATATTTGATTATTATTAACTTGTTTTAAAGATTTATATCATTTTTTTCTTTCATATTTCATTAAAAAAATTTTTGGAAATTTAAATTTATTTTTTGTACAAGATACATAAAAAATCATTTTAAAATGTAATTAAGTGTTTTGTTATTTTTATTGGCAAATTTTGCTACATAAAATTACCTATGTACACATTAAATAAAAAAGGAATATGCTTTATTTAAGGGGTGGGGGCTGAAAATGACTTTCGAGAAATACAATGCTTAAAAAGGCTAAAAGCCTTGATTTGATAATAGAATACGACGAAAGTTTGGTTTACTTTACAGTGACGATAATCCAAATTAAAAAAAAAAACCACAATCTAAATCTGCTATGCATATTTCAATGTAACATGTCAGAACATCATTTCTTGGACGGCCAAGCACCACGTGCTAGTGCGAGTTAAATTATATTTTTATTCATTTTAATAGTTTCATTGAATGAGTCACTTTAGTATTGCAAACGATCGTAAAAATCTGTCTCGCATTTATTGTTTACAAAAAAACACATTTTCTATTTATTTCATTCTATATAATCACCTGCTTAAAATGACATTTTTCTAGGTGTTATTTGCTGTAGTCATTAACTTATTTTTTTAAAATCAGAGCTTTTGTAAATGCAATGGCAACGCGGTATTAAAAGGTGATTTTTCGAAATGATCGTACAGATAATAATTTTTTTATTTTTCGCCTGAGGATTTTTGTTGACGCCACAAACCTCATTCCCACCAACAACAACATGCTCTGAAATAATAATAATAATAAACTACAGCTACAATAATGAAATCAATAACAATAATTTTAATTATATTGACAATAATCTAATTAAAAACAGATTTGCATTATTTTTATAACATTTCAATGCAGATGATGCTTTATAATACATATCGCATTTTATATGATGAATTGACATTATTCTTTTACAATCATTTTTGAGGTATTTAGTTATCGAGTTTGGTAGTAACTTTTAATACTTTGGCGAAATATAAGCCCTTGAAATTTCATAAAAGTTTTACTTAAAAAATTACAAAAAATTAGTGGATAAATAGATTTATAAACCATATATATGAATAATTTACTAGCAGATTATCCCCGTCGAATGTTTCAGGCAATCTTATGCCCATACTAAATAGACTAAATTCATTAATGCCCAATCCCTAAATGCAAATTTAATATCAAGATGCTATTACATATATTACATTGTCATGGAACATGGTTAATTTAATACATGTTTAAAATGGCGCAAAATGCAATTAAAATGAGGAGGAATCTCCAATTGTTAATAAAGCATTTTGAAATTCAATGCAGGGAATTACTCTGAGCAAATACAGCAAATGTCAGTATCGAAATGGAGATAATATTATCATTATGGTCTTTTGTTAAAGAGAACAATGCGTCCTTAATTGGAATTCTAAAATGGAATTAGATGGAAGCTAGTAAAATGTAATTAGATACCTAAAGTAATTTTCATATTGCCTCTTTAATTTTCAATAAATATAGTGCTTATAACTTTAGTTGCCCTATTACTTTCAAAATTATTTCACTGAATGAAAAAATATGAGTAAAATAAAATCAAAAAATATATTTTCATAAAAGTTATCGAGGTATATATTTATGTATTTAGTGCCAATATTCTGTTTCGAATTGAAAATAAGAAATTAGAGCTCATTTTGTTTCTATTTTCTCATACAATGTTGCCATGTATTGCAGTTTTTAATGTGATTTGCGATTCAATGCCATTCCAGCTTTTACTGCTACTTGTTTTTACCTGCTGAGGAAAAGGATAACTTTATTTAAAATCATGTATTGAACCAAATTATTAACTAATTAATTTCACTAAATTATGTTATGCCAACTCGCTAATAATTATCTAACTTATTACTGACTCCATCGAATTTTCTTCAGTATTTAAATTATAAATGATATTTATATATGGAAATATTTATATAGGGAATAATGAATAAATAAGCAGAGGTTGGCCTTTACGGTTTGATAGAAATAGTTAATAAATATAAGAGGCTTACTTCCTTTTATTAGCAGACTGCTGTGGACCTATCTATTGATGACTTTAGACCTCTATCCTTTTTCCTTAATTACTGTAATTTAATTAATTAAACCCAGACTCATTCTATTGTAATTTTCAGATGAACAATAATTAAGCACCTTGTATTAATTAAACAACGATATTACTGAAGAGAACTAAATGTGCATTAATTTGTAAAGAAAATTAAAATTAACAGAAAAGGATAATCAGTCCAAAAATAGTGAAAAGAATCATGCAGTATCTAATTATTTAAATATATGCTCTTGTAAATTATGCATATATGCATATATGCTCTTGTATATGCTCTTGTAATATAAAAAGTTACATATTGTTGTTGATGCAATTATAACATAACCGCTCGTCGATTCTACACCCATTTAATAATATTATTCCAGATAATTGTACAAAAGATTTTCTATAATGAAAAAAATTAAATTAATAAAATAATTTAACTGCAGTAAAAGAAAAAAGATTCAAAAATGAAGTGAAATCCTTACAGTAACCTCTGTCTTTTAAAATCTAGAGGTTTCGTAATTATTTTGAGATTTTACTTGCTTAACACAAAATACTCTCTCTGAACCAGAATTTGAAAAGAGATATAATATCTAACTATTAATTGCTCTCTTCGAAGTGCAATATACAGGCCCTTTGGACTGGAATATCCGAGTAAGCAGTTTCGAGATATTATTAATTTTACTATTTTACCCAATTATAGAGAAAGCTCAGAGTATAATATAATTAAAGTTAAGGTTAGCTCGTTATAAGATAGTGAGAAAGATCGTTTAATGAATCCCCCAGATTTAAAATGAAAAGCTTATCATGGATCAAATCTCGTCACTATAATACATGGTACAATTAGACATATGACATTATGAATTAGAATATTTTATGTGATAAAAGAAGACAGTATGTATTTATTGTTATTTTCATGGCGTAGTATTTTGAAGCTTTATTTTCCGTAAATAGTAATGATATGAGAAATTTTGGGAAACTGAAGATGCATTCCAATTTTAAGTTGGGCATCATTCTTCCGATTTAATTATTCCCACGATTATACATAACCGTTTGAAAAAAACATAAATTATTACTACGCTCAAGTCCACAAATTAACGATAATTCGGAATCAAGCTGAAATTGAACTCTTAAATATGTATAATACTCTTAAAATGATTATATACAACTAAAAAAACCATATGAAAACTGCAGGAATCCCCCAGATGAATCAACGTCACAATGACGAGAGTGTAAGAGTGTGATGTATAAGGAATACAGGCAAAGAAATAAAATTATTCGCAGCGTTTTATTAGGTTTTCATTACAATAACCTAATAGTTATCACACAAAGTGACGCATTTGGATAATTTTTTGAGTGATAGACTTATCGTCCGTCTAGAATATGGGCGTATTCAGCTGAAGGAACCCGAGGGAGCTTGGAATCGCAAAGATTGTGATCTCCAAGCTTTGGAAATGACTCCAAGAGGATGGTAATGACAGTAGTTTAATATCACCCATTATCAATTATGATTTAATAATGAACATGCGTAAACGTTGTGAGTACTGTATTGCATCATCTGGAAGACATACTAACAACCATGTAATATTGTTTTTTGTAAATAGGTTTTTTTATTGTAATTTGCTCCAGGGAGAAACGATTTTTATTAATGATATCGTACATATAGCATCTGTTTTGCTCTTAACATCTTGTTTAATAAGTAGACCATAGCAATAAGTCACATTTCTTTTGCTTGTGGCTTTTTCTTTTTACTGAACTTGCATTATCCTTAATTTATGGACAGGACTGTAATTGACTATTTCACTTTTACGAAAATGAATTATATGCCAGAAAAATATTCCGTAAATTAGACTAACTCGCTGCAGTGGGTGTATGATGACATATTCAGGAGGGTTTAGTAACAAATAAATGCATGGACTCGAGTATAAAGACGGCACATACGAAGCCGATAGGTATACAATGTACAGCAGCTCACAAATAGTATCGGTAGTAAACAACCACAGTAGCAATCAAAGAGGTCAGACTACTCAGCAGGAAGAGCTGATTATGGTAACTAATCACTAAAGTTTCTCCAAAGACCTGATATCCTCCCACATTTCCTCCCATCAGCTGTATCCAAATCCGGACTCACTACTATACGATTGGCTAATCCATTCTCCAATAACCGGCTACCCTCCACCATTTCCTCCCATCAGCTGTATCTAAATCAGGACTCACTACTATACGATTGGCTACTCCACTACCCAAAGACCGGCTACCCTCCACCATTTCCTCCCTTTCAGCTGTATCCAAATCCAGACTCACTACTATACGACTGGCAACTCCATTCTCCAAAGACCTGCTATCCTCCACCATCTCCTCCCATCAGCAGCATCCATATCCGGACTCACTACTATACGACTGGCTACTCCAAACATGACTCAATTATGTTTCAATATTTGTCTCCAAGATTCAGAAATAAGTTCAATTCTCATTCCGTTAATCGCTTTAGTTGTACTCAACTGTTGTGCTTCGTAAGATTGAGCCGATAAATTCGCAGTTGGTTCAACACTGATTTCACTATTCCACCGACTTCTGCCTAAGCAGCTAGCCTTTTATACCTTAACTAG
>JAOUZG010044841.1:2130397-2148321 GCA_026289955.1 Argiope argentata
CATTAGCAATTCATAATGTAATTCAGAAACGAATTAAATTATGAATTGCTAATGAATATATATATTCATTAGCAATTCATAATTTAATTCGTTTCGGAATTACAAGTTTACTAAATAATACGAAATCAAGAATGTTAACTTATGAATTCAAATATAATACAAATTCAGTTAGTATTATATTTTTTTCAGTTTTTTTTAAATTGCATAATTTACTATCATCTGGATCCATTATAATTAGATTATTACATAAGTGATGTCATCTATTTCATTAATTATTTAAATAAAATATAAATTTTTATTAATAAAAGGTTTTAATATAATTAAAAAACAATGATTTCGGAAATTTTTATCACTATAAATAAATTAAAGGATTTATTTTGAGAATTTTTCCCTTCTGTATATTAATTATGCTTTTAATTTTAAATAAGAATAGTAAATACATTATTCTAGGTAATAGAGTACTGAAACATATAAAAAAATGATCAATTATATAAATTCCTATTATAAAGTAAACGTAAAAGATCTTAAAACATAATTTGTGTATTAACTGTTATAAGTTTTAATATAAAATAGGCAAAGTTAAAAAAGGCAAGAATAAAAATATCCATCGCTAAATTGATATTTGGACAAGACCATAAATAACTAAATAATTGCAGTTAATTGTTTGGGCTATTTTAGTTTTGTCTCATTACTAGAGAAAAGAAAGATATGTTCGCTTGAGGTATTCCAGTTTATGAGCAAGAAAATTCACAGAATCTCTTTCTTTGATTTGCTTTATGTCAAGAAAATGATACTTTGGAATTTTCACAAACAAATGTCCTAAAAGGAATGCCATAAATCTTCTTTCTTTCTTTTTTAGTTGTCAGACATCAGATCCTTATTATCGTTAATTGGTTCAAAAATTCAATAAATCCTATTCTTCGAATCTTTTGAATGCTTTTACGTCTCCAAAATAATGCTTGAAATATTTATGATTCGTTACTTATGGAATTTATGAAGTTACAAGATAATTTAATTTGATAAATATTTTATTCATATTTATTACTGATTCAAATATATTACATAGAATATGGAATACAATCATGCTCATTAATTCTTGAATTTAATTACAGCACGAAATTCCTGCTAACCACATTTTATAAAATTATTTTGTCCTTTGACAATATTTCTTAATTTGAACTTCGCGTTTTTTTTATTGTTTAATTTTGGTTCCAGCACTCAAATATCTTTCTTTATTAATTTTTTGGATTTTTGAAATATTTGTGTCACTCTGTTATTTTGAAAAGATGCAATTTTCCATCAAATTCAGCCATAGGCATGCTAAAATAGATTCCTTTGATTCAATTTGCCTGTTTTTGTTGTTACTTATGCCCCTTATCTGTGAACAAGCCTCCCGATGATACAGAAGCAGATTTAAGCCGAAAGGAGCGTCTCTTGTTTTTGAAGTAGCACCAACTAGGGCCAAAAGTACGACTTAGCTACGCACTCATTACATTTGCTTGCAACCCTCTTTTTACAGGGGGGCACAGTCGGACATCTCACAGAAGAACAACCATGTCTAAACCAAGACTCGAACCCGGAGCTTTCAGAAGATGAGGAAGACGCGTTACCTCTGTACCAGAAAGCCGGCTCAATATGCTTTGATAATGTCTACCTCTAAGAATTGATTTCGAAAGAGATACTGATGTAAAATTGACATTCAAAATTTTGAAATTATACTTGTTTATTAAGATGTATTTTACAAAAGAAAATTATTAAATATTTGATTCAAAGCCTAATTAAAACAGCGTTGGTAACATACGTTACTATTTTAAGAATGTTTAGCCACATTTAATATTATAAAAAATTTATAAATATTCCCAGTATACATACAACGTCAGTGATAAAAATTAAGTTTTATATAAAGTATCTATATAACTTTTGAATTGCATTTTTTAATGAAAAAAAGTCTAACTTTTTTATATTTATATTGATAATATCGTGCCCGCGTTCCCATGGAAGAGAGATGCAATAGCTTCTGACGATAATGAACCCTGAGCACCCGAGGGCAGCACATATTCTAGGGGGAGGGGTTCATTCGCACACCCTATAGATAGAACATAGAGTGGAGAACAACTATAAACCTAAACCCTAGCTCGAACCCTTGACGCCCAGATCATGGGGAAGACACTTTCTTCTCCATAAATGCACAATGTTATAATGAGTTTCATATACATTTGTGGCAGTAAATGTTTATACTTTATTATACAAAAATTAACTTATATTATTTTATTTAAATAAATATATTGACTAATACTTATATAAAAACTAATTAAAAAGAAATCCTTTTTTCTTAAAATAATAATGGTATTGCATTCTTAACATTGGTAACATCTTAACATTGGTGTAACACAAATGAGGAAGCAAAATTACAAGACAAATATTGAGTTTTATGTAATATAACATATTTTTTTAATTAAATATAAGCAGAATATTTCTTTTGTTGCTGTTGTTACTTATGGAATTTTCCATATTGGACCAGCCCCCGCTGATGCAGCAGCAGATTTAAGCCGAAAGGAGCGTCTCTTGTTTTTGAAGCAGCGCCAACGAGGGCCAAGAGTACGACTTAGCTACACACTCAACACATTTGTTTGCACAGCGCCTTTTTACAGGGGGTCACAGTCACACATCTCACAGATAACACACAGATGAACAGCCATGCCCGAACCGGGACTCCCAGAACACTAGGAAGACATATTTATTTTGTAAATATTCTATAATGTGTTTACTGTTTTAGAAAAATATTTAATATCTATCTAATTTTGATTTTTATTTGAAGAAATGTGAAGATGGTAAATATATCAAATTAAATAAGAACAAAATGATGTTTGTAAAGCAACTTGTAGGTATGATTACAAAGTACTTCAACTATTAAAAGAAGTGTACTAGGAACTTGTTAGGTAATATCTTTAATTAAACACAGAACATTTAAGTAACAAACAAGCTATTTATCCATCAAAATCAAAGAAAAGAAGCATAAGCTTACAACATAATGTATAATAAATACAATTAAAAACTTAAACTTCAATTCACATTGCGCTTTTAAATTTTATATTGTATGATTTTTTTTATTTTAATCATTTTTTAAAATTCTTAATTGCATACTTTTTCAACAAGAAAAGAACTTTAATTTTGTTACATAACAAAGACGACGTATGTAACACAGAAATGATAAAGTAGTTTGAATTTTTATTCGTATGGGCGAATTTTTGAGAATCACATTTGTTTTGTGCAAAAAGGCGTAAGACATCCACGTCGAGTGGAACTAATATGAATTAAATTAAATTTTGAAAATGAAACAAATGCAGACGATTTTGTGTTTGCATTGTTTAAAAAGGGGTGTATTTACGTTCAAAAAATATCGACGGTATTCTTCATCATTTAATACAAAAAGAAAACTACACAGTTATTGCAAATGAAGTGAAGCAAAACTAATAAAGTGAGAAATTTTCATTTTTCAGATCCATAGCGGAAATACAGAGTAAATTAAAATTCGTAAACGCTTTAGAATTGAATATTCTTTTGGTCTTTCCTTTAATTTTATAAACCATTTGAATCGATAAAATGTGGCGAAAAATTCTTTCTTTCGATTAAATGAATTATTTCCAAATATCGTTTGCTTTGTCTTTCCTGTAGTATATTTTCATAAAACCATCTGTTTATATTTAGAAAGAAATATTTTTTAAACATTTCTAACTCACTTTAGGATTCGAAAATGTGATTTTAGAAAAATAAATTGTTTTACCAGCAATACTTTTAGAAAAATATTCTATGAAAAGTGAAAATATAAATGATTTTTATTTCAATTTTTTATGAATCTTTTAAAGTTTCTTTTCCATAAGGTTCGTTAAAAAATTTTTTTACAATAATATTGCATACACCTGGCTATTTTATCTTATGACTATAATTTTATTAAAAAAATAATTTTCGTAATTTAAGGCTTTAATAAACACGTTTTTATAAAAAAAATTTTGGTTATTTCATTAATTTTTTAATTATTTTTTATGTCATTATAATAGACAAATTTAAAATAATTAATTTATGAAATTTGGTAAAAAATCTCATCTAAGGGATCAAATTTAATTAGAAATAATTTATTAAAAACTAAATACGTTTTTAATATTGCATGATCATTAGATACACATTCCAATAAAATTTACGAATTGGAGCAAACTAAATAAGGAATTAAAAAAGCATTCCTTTATACAAAGAACCAGCAATACTTTTAAATAATTATTCTATGAATATAGCTGATTTTGTACTTCAATTTTCAATGAATCTTTTGAATTTATTGTTTTCATAGGGTTCCTTTTTTTAAAAAAAATTCCATATAATAATATTTCATAAAATTAATAATAGCATTTTTCTTGAATATGTATTTGTTATAAGTCATTATAATAAAAAAAATTTAAAAAAATTAATTTTTTTGAAATTTGTTAAAAAAAATTCATTTAAGGAATTAAATTAAAGTAAAAATATATTTTTCAATTACTGAATTCGTTTTTAATGTTGAATTTTTATTAGAAACACATTACAACAAAATTTATGAGTTGAATACAAGAAAGTGAAATGAAAAAGTTATCCCTTATGCAAAAGAAATGAATCAAATTCAATAGAAGACATCAAAGAGAAAGTGCTGATAGAAAACTCTTCATTGAGGGAAAAAATTATTATAGAGCATATATTTAAGAGAAGAGAAAATTTTCCTTCAAAATTTTTGTCACAACATAATTTTAATAATATTTCTGAAAAAGTTTGATGTAGAGAGAGATTGAATTAGTGATCATTATGGTTCAACTTTTTTACCGAGCGCACACATATTTCAATTTAGTTTTTTTTTATTGTAACAGGTGGAGCCATGGGTTATATTAATCCAAATTGCTAAGTCACAGACCATAAGTTTAAGTAAAAAGCGAACTGATGATATTTGCTCGGGAGAAAAAGAGAAGGATTCCTCCTCTTCGGTAATGATAGGTTTTTATAATCTTATGCTACGGAGGCAGCCAGTTTTGCTATGTGCTGACATCTTGTTAGGCATCGCCCTATGGTGCCATCTAAGTATTTTGACTATTTGTTAATGTGCTATTAATTTTGTTTACTCTAAATAAACTAAGTTTTTTTTTCTTTAAAAGTCATTGTTTTTTCTTAATAAATACACTAGACACTGATTCAAGGGGGATTGAATGAAAATTTTATCCCACCAAGTTCTAGATACAAGGTCATTATTTTGGGGATCTTAATTGGGAAAGTCCACAAGAATATCAAACAATTCTTAATATTTTTTCTTGGCACAAAGATTCATAATCTGAGATGTTGTAGAGGCTTCGTTAAATAAGTTTCGTAAATGATATCACATATTTTCCCTTTATTTAGAAAGTTGGAGTTTTCAGAAATTGAAATTCAAAATAATGGAAATGAACTACATAAGTAAGGAAGTATTTTTATTTGCTATGTGATATTTTACAAGCAATTACCAGGGATTCGTGCAACATTATCTGTATTGAGTTTTTATTATTTAATTCTTAAATTTTTTAATTAAAATTTTTTAATCGCAAATACTTATGATGTTAAAATTTCTTTATTATTTTCCTTTTTTTATGATCATTGTAAAGAAAATTTCATTACGAAAATCCATTCATTACGTTAATCAAAATAAACTGCAATCAAAACTATGCAATATTAGAATTGAAGATTGGTATTGAAAGTGTCAGTCCGTTAATAATAGTTTGAAATGATTAATATATGAATGCTTTTTTTAAGTTGCAATTTATTATACCTCAATCTCTTTTTTCATTTTTAATATAGTTGAAAATTAAATTTAAATACATTAACCTTTTTGACCCAATTTTTGCATAAAATATGAATTTTCAATTAAAAATAGTTATCTTTACGCTATCAAGTGTAAAATGGCGTTAACATTTTTAAAAAACCTTCCGCACAACTGATTTTAGAAACAAGTGTATCAAAAACCTAATCTGGACAATTTAATATTCGTCAACAAACAATGTTAAAAAATCTAAATCTTTACATCTTTTTTATTTAAAATAATGAAAAACAAATTGATGATATCTTACGAAGTAATTTTCGCAATCAATATGAGAATTTGTAAAGAAACCAAGATTTCCTCCAAAACATTCTCCATTGTTCTCTAACCCGTGAATATCTTGAAGGAAATGAAGGACGTTTGCAAAATATATATGTCGTTTGCGATTGAATCTGACTTAATTTCTGAATATATCCAGTGAACATTGGCGATTTTCTTACAAATAACCAATAACATTTAGTTAATAAACAAATTCCCCAAAACCAGGATTATATTTTAGATATCTTTCCCCAAACTGTTTTGTGTAGAAATGGACATGTAGTTACACAATAACATATGAAACTCCATTTATTCCAATCATCGCATTTGATATATATATATGGAAGTATAAATAGTCAACCCTTTAACGTTTTATTTTTTTTTAATTTTTCGATTTAATTTTTCTATTTTAGATACTGAAACTGTATACCTAATATCAATTATCTAACCCTTTATGTTTTCAAATTCTGAAGCTCATTTACATTTTGACAGTTGCACAGACAATTTATCTAAGTGAATATCTTTCAAAATTTGATAGACTTCTACAATTTTTGATGTAAGGGGTATAAATGAAATTTCACATAATTATCTCAAAGCAGTTTGAAATAGCATTTGAGTTCATAGCATCAGTGTTCACAGTTAGACAAGCATGAATATGAGTATTTATAATTGTTTTTAGGTTTCAAAAGATAAAAAACATGACGATTCGATCAAACCACAGCCTCGAGGACGGTTACAGTTTCTATTTTTATGTTAGACGGTTACTATTTTTATGCTTAGAAAGAAAACAAATGTTTTAATGTTATATAATTTATAACTATTAATACATTCTAATATGAACTAATATATTAGTATATTTCAAATCTGAACTAAATTAGCAAAAATTTAAAATCAAAAGGAGAAAAGGATAATAATAATACAATGAATCCGACCTGAAGAATTTTCAAGGGTCACCCTCAGACAGGTATACAAACCAGTGATTTTTTCTGTGAGAGATCTGACAATATCCCAAAAATCCCAAGAAAAAGAGGTTTTTGAAATAAATTTGTATCGCAAAAATAAAGAAACATCTTTAAAGTAAAAAGAAACCAGAAAAAGTTAAAATCACACAAAACGAAACTGGAGCTTACGAAACAAAACAAAAAGTTTTTAAAATCTAAATGGAATTAAATGGAAAAGAAATTGAGGAAAATGAAGTCTTCGAAATAATCAATACCACAGAAATACAAAAGCTTTAAATGTTAAAATCAAACATAACAAAACTAATTATACCCGTATTAGCACCCGGTTTGAATCCCTGCCTGAGGGTGACAATTGAAAATTCTTCAGGCCGGATTCCTTGTATTATTATTATCATTTTCTCCTTTTCATTTTAAATTTTTGCTAATTTAGTTCATTTCATTTGTTTTCTAGTTGTAGCAGCATTGGTGCTCTCGATATACAATGTTCTTTTAGATATTATGGTTTAGAATTATTTGTTTAGGTAAATTAATTTTTTTTTTGCAAATTGTTTTTCTATGCTATAAATTTGATATGATGTATATTTGATATTTTTATATTTTAAATATTCAATTAATGAAAACTTATTTTTTATGTTTTTCCTAACTTATTTTGGATATATTTTGTGTGAGTTTTCCGAATTGCCTTTCACAAACAATTCTAAGTAAGCATGACTCGGTTTCTTTAGTTCAATTCCATCCCAAATGTTTGAATTTATTCTGGAGTTTACCTACATAACCTTTTAAGTGAAAAATAAAATCACTCACAACGAATGAATGCAACATAATAAAAAGGGAAAAAGAAAAAGAATACACTTGAACCTAACCACATTATTCCATTTAAATTGAAATGGTTTCCATTCCGAATTTGCAGAAAAGCGAAATTTCTTCTTTTTTGGAAAGAAGAGGGTTGGCTCGCCGTGGATGGAGATCCAGCGAAAAGAATTCCTTAGCGGTTTGAAGAAAGAACGTCAAGAAATCGTAAAGAGTGAAAAGATAAATGAATTTTTAAAAGGCTTCCAGGCACCTTACACTTCTTAGTTGTTTTTTTTCCTCCCTAAAAGGATCTGCAGGACTTTTAGCAGTGGGTAAATTAATCACATTAGAAAGGTGGAATGAAATGTTTGGCTGCTTTTAGAGAATCCGAGATCAATACTGTCAATAATAAAGAGTAAATCTAATTGTAGTTGTTCTGCTATATATACGAAAAGAGGCTGCATTTATTTTAGGAAGAAGATAAATGAAAGGAAAAAAGAAACATTTCCATTTAAGAAGAAGGTTATAACCTTTAAAAGACGGGACTTAAAACAAGTAATATAAAAAAATTAAGTCAATTCCTACTAAAAGACCAACAAAGAAAATTGTTATTTAGTTACTTTTTATTAAATAATTACAAACGCTGTTCTCGTATTCCACTTTACAACGGAAGGAGGGATGCAGTAGCTTCTGAGGGTATGGATCCCTGAACGCCCGAAGGCAGAAATCTGACTTCTATCTCACACACATTACTTTCTCTTTGTACGGACCGGCCTCCATTCATTCATCCATAGATTGAAATTTAGATCTGGAACAGAGAACGATCACATCTGACCCAGTACCCTCAGTAGTATTAATATCAATATGGAGGATTTTTTTGACCATGGCAGATTTAACGTCCACCACAAAGATACAAGGAGAGTCTTCGGTTGTGAATTCAAACTCGCAGCCCAAGAGATATGAATCCAGTGTCCTACCAACCATACTATGTCAGGCGAATAATTTCGAATATTATAAAAAATGCATCAAAAATTAGACTAGCGTTGAATTTGGAACTCCAATTGAGGTAACACAAAATGAGTGCACTTTCCATGTCATTTATGGTAACGCAATACAGATAATATTTTTTTTAATTTTCTTTATTCTGAATTATTTTAATTTGGATGTACTTTAAAAGAAATTAGGAAAATAGATTAACTAACATTGTTTAAAATGCATATATATATATATATATAGAGAGAGAGAGAGAGAGATAGATAGAGAGAGAGAGAGAGAGAGAGAGATTTATAATATAATAATATATAATATAGTAATATTTTTAAAAATCTGCGGAAGACAGTTTTGGAGCTCGACCGATTTTGAGATTAAATAATTGAAATAATATCTACTATATCATAATTAATAATATCTATTATATCATAGCCATGTAGAAACACATCTGCTGTCAAAGAAACATATTTAATAATAAAGCAATATTGGTAAAAGCAAGTAAACCTTTTAAAAACGCATCTGCTCTTTAAGATGCTTATATAATAATGCAATACTAGTAAAAGCAGGTAAAAATATTTTTCCCGTAAATTTCGGAAACATCAATACTTCCAAACCTAAACAACAACATTTTGCTGCGTGATAAAAAAATTATATTAAACTATAATATTTCTATTTCCTTAATATCCTTTTCTTATTTTTTACAGAATTATTCAGCGCTCATTAAAACACGAGTTTTATCAATTCGGTTTTTTTTTTTTTGTTTAAATTTTCAGCACTTCACTTTAATTTCATATAACACTTGTGCTCTTTAACCGTTGTTGATTACATTTTTCACTTCCGTTTTTCTTTCGTAATTTGTTTATTTGAATTTATTATGTAGTGCATTTTACTATATGTTTTAAACTTTGTCTTTTAAAATTTTTGCAATTAGTTTAACTGCTTGGTGAAATTTTATCTCATACTTTAATATATTTAACAGTCTAATGCCCATTATAAGTTTATCAAATGTTTTTATTTACTATTTTTCATTCGGATATCTTTAAATGAGATTTTATTTTGATCGAAATTTATCGCAAATTCCCAAATCTTAGTGTTTTAATGTAGTATTAAGTAGTACATTAAAACTATTAAAATACATGTAGTATTTTATTTAAATCCCATTTTTCAACGACATTGGGAAGAAAACATTATGAGAATACTACTTATTATTTGAGAAGTAAATTTGCTCTGTTAGAAATAAAATTATTCCATACTAGATTATTGCATAATTTTTTGTATAAATAAAGTTAAACTGTAACCTTTATTGATTAAACTATTATTACTGCTTGTCATTTAATACGTTTTATATGAAACAGCTCTAAAATTTTCGATTTTGAAGTTTGAAATGCATTTTCAGACGTTTTTCAGGAGAATTTGACACATTAAGAAAAGCATTATATTTAGTTTATTCGATATGGAACAATTTAGAGGGGAATTATTTATTTAAATAAGAATATGAAGAATTTGAACTGACTTACTTTTTGTAGACGTTGCAAATAGTTTGTGCTGCTACTATTCTTATTTTCAGGCCTTTAAAATCCCGATACATAAAGGAAAAGTTGACAAATCAGAAATATTCAGTAGAAAAGTAATATGGTTTTGTTTATAGTTCTTTTGTTGACTGACAGAGAATACAGACGTCTTGAAATATAATATTTTAAGTCTTTCTAAATAATATTAATCTTGAGAAAACAAATATATATCATTTTGGAAATGCTGTAGTGAATTTACCCTTTTATATATATTTTAGCAGAAATTTTTAGCAGGTTCTTTCATTTAAATTTGTGAGTTTAAGGCTTATACTTTTTTGTAAATTTAAGTCTCATGGGAGAAATATTTTGCTATGAAAATTCTCACAGAAGAAGGATGTGAATATGCAGACTGTATTGACTTGGATACAGTGTATAAAATATGTTGTTGCTGTGACTAATGGCACTTGCCGTGGACAAGTCCCGCTGATTTAACAGCAGATTTTAAGCCGGAGATATACATCTCTTGTTTTCCTTGCAGCGCCATCTAGAGCCAGGAGCACGACTTAGCTACACACACGCCACAATTCTTTTTAAGGGGCATACTTCATTCATGCATATTCATTCACTCATCTCAAATCGTAATTCAGACCTGGAGCAGAGAACGATCACCTCTGACCCAGTACCCCCTGTAGTATTACTCTCGACATGGAGGACTTTGAGACCAAGAAAAGATTTAACGAGCGCCGGCCGTCATACCTCGGAAAATCTTTTGTCCAGTGAGTTTCCAACTCGTAACCTAAGGAGTACGAGTCCAACGCTCTACCAACCAGGCTATCCCATCCCCTAGTATAAACTATAAGCAACATAAGCTATAAATCCACAGCGAATTAACTCTAGTTAATCTTATAATCTTGGCTAACAGCAAAGCTATTGAAGAATTTTAAAAAGAAAAGTTGCTCACTCAAGTTAAGCCAACTATCGTAGCTAGTCATCCGAACTGTTCTGATTCCCCATCTTTAAGACGTGCCTTAAATAGTGTACCACTAAAGTGATCGGAACAACCACGGAAAGCGCTCGCTCGTTCCAGACAACTCTGGAGCTTTGTCCAGCATTCTCTAAGAACAACTCTTTTTTTCTCAACTTCTACTACACATTTTAGTGCGTATTAAAAACCGTTAGCCAACTAATTATGCCGCCAACACACCTACATCGATAAATTGATCAAATATGGCGATTTTCTGTTGTAAATCCCCCTAGAACGCTCTTTACTCGCTGTAAATGCATTTAAATAATACACATTGTAAATTTACGTAAATGAATTTCATATCAGTTTTTTTTAAATTCAAGAATACCTATACTTCAAATAAATAACCGTATTATCAACGACGGCTAGTTATTGTAAATAGAGCTATCAAAAACCATAAGTACTTTGATTGCAAATAATTGTTTAAATGCATTAAACAAAATCCCTTATTCCCCTTAAATAATCAGAGATAAGCAAAAAAAATAACAATTAATTAATCTCTAAACGCAGGCGGATTTTTATACTGTTTAAATCACTTTGTAATGAACACAATTTAAGATTGTGCCGAAAAATATGTCTTCAGAAATTTGATTCTGAAATATTACTATTTCTGAAACTTGTGTATCAGACACATAATTAATTACGCTTTCAGCGCAGCTGGCATCCGGGTTCTGACACTGATTCATTACCTTCTTTGACAGAAACACAAGTTTTCAGAATTAGAGACAAAGAAATAGGCGTTTAACATTTCATAGGAAATCTTTCTCGAGCTGATTGTTGAGAACTCAATTCAGAAGGTAATGCATTATGAAGATGCATGATTTTCATGCAAAGGTTTGAAAGATTTTAAAGTTATGTTGATAGAGAACTAGATTTTATTTAGAAACGTGGTGGAGAGTTGGAAATCTTTTTAAGATATGAAACACAGAAATTTGGAGGTGTCTCCTCCTGTGAAAGTTGAAGAATGATGATTATTTTAGATTGAAAGTTACATATTAATTTAGGATTGTTATGGAATTTTATATCAGAAGTAATTGTCAGTAAAGGAAATAAACTGTTTTGTTTTCAAGTCTTTTTATATTTGTTTTCAATTAAAGTGTTTTTTAATATAGAATGCAATGTTTTAAATAGTTACTTTTTTAGAATAAGAATAAACATTAAAGTGAAATCTGCTATGCATATTTCAATGTATCATGTCAGAACATTATTTCTTAATTGGCCAGGCACCACGTGCTCTTGCAAGTTAATTATATTTTAATTCATTTTAATCGTTTCATCGAATGAGTCACTTTAGTACTGCAAAGATCCAAAAAACCTTGTCTCGCATTGATTATTTTGAAAAAATGTCACCTTTCCTATTTATTTCATTTCACATAATCATGCGCTCAAAATGACATTTTTAGTCCTTAACTTTTTTTGAATCAGAGTTTCTGCAAATGTGATGGTAAGGCGTTATTAAAAGCTGATTTTTTGAGACGCTTGGGTAGATAATAAAATTTTTTTTTCGGCTACGGATTTTTGTTGCTGCTAAAAACATCATCCCAAAAATAGTATTATATTCTGACATTATAATAAAAGCAAAGAACTAAAACTTTCTATCTATAAATATCTAAATACTGTTGAAAAAGACATTTTCGAGTTTCAAAAATATGCATATTACCGATTATAAAAAATACAATATATTACTAAATTCCATATTGAAGCATATTTGCATTTTCTACATCTATCTTACATTATTAATTTTTTTAGATCTTCTTATGTTATTTAAAAATATTATTGATATTGTAAATTAATTAAAGATATTCGCCAATAAATGTGAAAATAGCCCCGATTTCAATGTTTGAATTTATTACAATCCTGTTCCAATTTGAATTTATTACAATACTATTCCAATTTGAATTTATTAAAACCCTGCTCCAATTTGAATTTATTACTATCTATTCCAATCTGAATTTATTACTATCCTGTTCCAATTTGAATTTATTACTATCCTATTTCATTTTGAATTTATTACAATCCTCTCAATTTTTACGACATTCATATTTTCCTCCAATTCTCCATATGAATTAATTTATCTGTTATGAATGTTAACATTTAATTCCTCAGTTACATAGAAACTGTATGATTTTCAAATCTTTCATTTTGTATTTTGATTTTATGTAGGGCAGAGAAGACGAAGGGAACTATTTACGTTTATTTTGCTTTATAATTACAAATACTATGTAAAAAAATTTCTATATCCATGTTCTGATATGATTATTTAATTAAGTTAATACGAGTTAAAAATCAAATTTAAAGCAGATCAATATATAAGTATTAAAATACTTTAAAATATTTATAGCTTTGGTATATGAACTAAAAAGAATGTATGAGTACAATCAAATAAATATTTAAGTCACCACTTTGAATTCAAAAAAGCTGTATTAGCTTTACAAAATAGTTAAACTGATCTCAAAAATTATTCCATAGAACGGTAAAAAGTCTAGTTTTATTAACCGCATACGTTTATACTTTATTTTTCTTTATTTACTTATATTTTTTTAAATTTTTTTTACGTAAAACTAAATTTTGTAATGATAAAATTCATATGCTTTAATATTAATTATTATTCAAAACATTCTGGTTCATAATAAATAAAAATCTCAAAGAGACATAATATGCAAATTTTAATTGCTACGACTGTCCCGAATTCTCAGAAATTTATTTTTTAAATCCCAAGATCTTTCATTTATAGTAAAAATAAAACAATAAACTTAACAAATATTAAACATTTTAATCATTTGATATTATTCTTAGTATGCTTTACAAGCCTTTTATTGTATATGTTATACATTTTTTTCTCTCCGGAATTTAGGAATATGTTTTCATTTCATATATTCACATCACATATGGAGAAACAAAATAATTGC
Source organism: Argiope argentata (assembly GCA_026289955.1). Classification (NCBI taxonomy): domain Eukaryota; kingdom Metazoa; phylum Arthropoda; class Arachnida; order Araneae; family Araneidae; genus Argiope; species Argiope argentata. The sequence goes on from JAOUZG010044841.1 coordinate 2,144,707, forward strand.
CTAATAAAGATTTGAGAACCTGTAATCCTGTGTTTAAATTTCTTCAATTAATATTATTTTAAAAAAAGGGGGAAAAATCGTTTGAAATGGAACGAATTTTTTTTCTTTACATATGACTTCAAGTGAATATTTTGACATGTTTCTACATGAATAAACTTTGTTATTTTTCCTTCAAACTCGAAAAATCAAAAGAATAAATCTTGAAAATACAATATCCAAACATCCACAAGTCAAATTAATTACTTAAATTCACATTGTCATGTAGGCATAATAGAAAAGATTCTTGTTGCTCTTAACTGACTTCTGTAACAAAGCAAATATGCAAACGATAAAAAATGACAAATCGGAGCAAAACTGTTATCTCTAAACGAAATGATAACTGGAATTGACAAAGAATAAAATAAGAATAGCAGTTAGTTGTTTTGGTTGGTATATGTTTTGACTAATTATCATAAAAAATGTCTGTTAAAGATAGAAAAACAATCATGGTCTTTTCTGATATTTCATTTCGTTTACAAGAAAATATATTTGAATGTCTTTATTCTTTTTATTCATCCCAAGCAGATGGGCTTTTGCAATTTTGAAAAATAAAATATTTGAAAGAAATGCAATGAAGTTATGATTTTTTTTAAGTGTCAATCATTAAAACGTTATGGATAATTGATTCAAACATTTGGAGAATGACAATTCTTTTTTTATTTAAATGCTTTTACTTACTAGAAATATACGGGAATTATTTATGATCTTTTCTCGAGATATTCTTAAAATAAAAAAATATATAATCTGGGGTAACAACAAAAGTTTTCTTACTGATAATCCGATTAAAATTCTGAGAAAATGGCGCGAAGCAAAACAACATAACAAAACATGCCTGAAAAATTTAGAATTCATTGCTTTGATTTAATTACTTTTCACAGAATAAAAATTAGAATTTTGTTATTTTTTAAAACAAACTTTATTTGAAATAGTATTTTATTTCCTATCCCTATATTCGAATTTAGAATTTAAAGTTTCTTATTTCTTGAACTTCTTATAATTGATTTGATTTCGCTTTACATTTTACAATTATCACTCTTATTCTATTCCATTAATCATCAAAATATTATAACCTAAATTCCTAAGATAGACCATTTTAATTCTTGGACATCCATAATGTTTCATTTAGAAACTGAATAACAAAATTGAAATACTACTACAAAAATGACAACCAATGTTCATTACAGAAAAAATGCAATTTCGGCAATATTATGAGTAAATAGATTATAAAAACTGAATAAAATTTGAATAAATAAAGATAAGCACTTTCTTACCAGAATAAATTTGATTATGTATCAGCATAACAAATTTTAATTCTGTTAGCCATTCTTTGGAAAGCAATATACAAAATATTTGTGGAAGCATGCTTTTTTTACAATTATTTTGCAATTCTAGCATTGTTATCAATTCATGTAATATTGGTTGATCTAGAGAGCAGATCAATTTCTAAAAACATAAAGGAACTATTATGCTGAAAAAAATTATAGAAAGAGTTATTTAGTGAGAATCCATAGAAAATAATTTCTGCTAATACTTTACAAGTACAAATAAATTAACGAAATTTCCATGTTAGGTCAAGTTTGGATACTTACGTATTATACCTTTCAACTTTATCACCAGATTTGAAGTCGTCGCCAATGAGTTGCTAAACTGCCAACTATGGAAATTTTGCAATGGTGTAGACCGTTGATATTTATCGCCAAATTTAAATCCGTTGCCAATGAGTTTCTAAACCGTTGGTGATCGTTGGCGAAGAAGGTCAAACACGTAAATACCCAAATTTGTAACCTCTAAATACACCGAATGTTAATAAATCTAGTTTAATATAAAATTTTTAGAATTATTAAAACTCTAGTACATTTGTTTCAAACTCGATATTAGAAGCTAATACATACACATAACAATTTTTAAAACACTTTTTCAATTAGTTTCATGAATGACGTAATGTAGGTTTAAAATATCTTAATATGTTTATAATTTATGATTTTCAATAACTCGGTAATATTAAAATTGATATTGATGTTATTTCCTCACAAAAATGATCTTTCATTTTACATTGCTTAAAACTACAATTAAAATTATGTTTAAATAAAAGATTAAAATGAAATCTGCCGTGCATATTTCAATGCATCATGTCAGAACATCATTTCTTGAACGGCCAAGCACCACGTGCTCGTGCGAGTTAAATTATGTTTTTATTCATTTTAATCGTTTCATTGAATGAGTCACTTTAGTATTGCAAATGTACCATCTGTCCAGCAGTTCGAATATAAGTTCAAACAATAATTACAAAAAGAAGAGAGAAAGACAGATAAAATTCAGTACACAGTGCATCTGTCGACTTTTTAAGCAAATCCAACATCGGGTTGACAATCTATAGGTTTGTACTTTCAGAAATCTATTAACCAAATAGTTCAAAAACGAAATGATTTAAATATATCAAATTAGGTATAGGATTCCGATAAAAAAAAATAAAATTTTGTTTTAATCGGTCGAGAAAAACATATCATAATCAAAAATGATTTTCAGAGGCTATTACATCTACTGGGAAATAATAGTCATTCAATTTAACAAGATTGACATGAGAACAGTGATAGGATGTGTGGCGCTAGCTTCGTAAGCCAGATAACATCTACGATACGGAAGTCGACTTTTGTATTATGGTGATGTTACTCGGCTACTGGCCCTAGGATCGCAGGTTCGTATCACGACCTTCAATTAATACATTAGTGACCTTAAAACGCAACCTTCTGCAACAGTCTACCCGCAGCAAAATCGTCAGATACACTTGAAGCAAGCATGCAAAAGCAAAGTCGTCAGACACACTTGACGCAAGCAAGCAGCAACTCACCATAACGCTTGGCGCTATAAAAATCTTTCATCCTTCCGCCGACTCACTGGTGGGTGAGTATTGTGACGCAAGGTTCATAAGCCAGATAATATCTATGATACGGAAGTCGACTTTTGTATTATGGTCATGTTACTCGGCTACTGACCCTAGCGTTGCAGGTTCGTATCGTGACCTTCAATTACTACATTGGTGATCTTGACAACGCAGCCTTCTGCAACAGTCTACCCGCAGCAAAATCATCAGACACACTTGAAGCAATCAAAAGCAAAAGTCGTCAGACTCACTTGACGCAAGCAAGCAGCAACTCGCCATAACGCTTGGGGCTATAAAAATTGTTCGCACCACTGACGACTCACTGGTGATGGAGTACTGTGGAGCTAGGTTCATAAGCCAGATAATATCTTTGATACGGAAGTCGACTTTTGTATTATGGTCATGTTACTCGGCTACTGGCCTTAACGTCGCAGGTTCGTATTTCGACCTTCAATTGCTCAAATTGCTTTGGTGACCTTGACATCGCAACCTTCTGCAACAGTCTACCAGCAGCAAAATCATCAGACACACTTGAAGCAAGCAAAAACAAAAGTCGTCAGACACACTTGAAGCAAGCAAATGCAAAAGCAAAAGTTGTCAGACACACTTGACGCAAACAAGAAATCAAAAGCAAAGTCGTCAGACTCACTTGAAGCAAGCAAAAGCAAAAGTCGTCAGACACACTTCACGCAAGC
>JAOUZG010044841.1:2168977-2179741 GCA_026289955.1 Argiope argentata
ATATATATATATATATATATATATATATGTACACTATGCAAACAATTAATAAGTCTATAAGTCTATGCATAAATTGAAAGATATTGACGAGTATTATCAACTAAAATAAAATATGATAACCACGAATTTCTGAAAAAAATCAATTCATTTATAAATTTTTGAAAACAATAGTTATTTTAACTATATTCTATTAAAATGACCTAGAAAAATGCAAATCAGTAATTTATGGAGGACGATGGGCGTATATTCCAATTATTAATATTTTTTATAATCTGTCTGTACTCTTTTTAGAATGATTAGTTAATATTATTATTATTATTATTATTTTATGACTTTGAAGTGCTTGAGATCTGCTTCGTCTTTCTTTAAGAAAAAGTATTAAAAACACTGAATTAACATATAATATGGTATAATTTTTGTCGGACTTCGATAAACTTGTTCATTATTCACTTCCGAAAAGATCAAGTATCTATACATCAAAGTTTTAATTTTCAAAAATTAACATAAGATAGGCTTTTGAGCATTTTTAAAACACTTCAAGAATATCGAAATAAAAATTGAAACTTTAATCAAAAATTAAACATTTTCAAATTATTGTAAAGCATCAAGCATACATAATGACATTCCAATCAGAAAAATAGGTTTCAAGTTACCAATTATATATTTAATGAAATTCCTTACCAAATGTACCATAAAGTTATTAGTTTAAAGAGCAAACAAGCTTCGGTTCTATTTTTAAAGGAGGTTATTATTAGAATTCTGAATAAGTTATCGAAAAAAGAGAAAAGTTTTGAGCAAATTCTTAAAATCTGTAATGTTTGAATGTTTTCATTAGATTTGCATTGCTGCATTGTCTTCTAAGCTGTCGAAGTACAATCTTAGGGAATCAGACGAATTTGAAAGGATTTCTCATATTTCATAATGCTAATGCTTGATTTAAACTAATCATCTACCGTGGTTAAATATGAATAACACGAATGGGTGAATGGATAACTATTTTATGGCTCAAATGGCCAATCCTATCTTGCTGTTCCAGTAAATATATAACGAAATGGAAGTATTTATATTTTGTTGTTTTAGTATAACACACACAAGTTTTAAGCACTTAAAGATCTATCTTATTTTTAGAAAAATTAATGATGGAAAGTGTAACTCGTTTTGAATTAATTTGATAAGTATCTCATATTGGTTTTACAGAAGGACTATTTATGGCAAATCTCATAATTTAAATCTCATAATATAAAATCGACTTTTCAGCCTACCAGTTCACTTCATATCTCATCTCAACAATAACGTGTACATATCTGAAGCGAAGAAAATTTCACCTTCGAACTATGCAAAGACATCCAGCCATTAAAAATGGTGGATCTATAATTGATATAAGTTTTGAATCTGTGATCCTTTAATTTCAAAGCTAAAATCATCTCCGCATTCAAAACTTTCTGCTTTTATGTGTTTTGTGATGTAAAAATTTCATGATAACGGAAGAATCCGTATTGATTTGTGAATAATGTAATGAGAATCAATATTTCCCAGCGGTTCGACATACTGGAAATAAGTCGTAAAACTTATCTCGCTTTCTAAGAGACACATGTCTGAACATTATTACATCTGGCCAGCGGTGAGGCAATTCTTTCCTTTGTTGCGCATTGTGTTTCTCCCGCTTTGATGTTACCCTCTGGATTTGAATGGAGGCAAGATTATATACTACCCATGCGGTTTACGGCCCTTTGAATAAGGGAACCGTGTCAAAACCCCAGATGTAACTAATCTCTTATGGGACCACCCAAACTGGAATAAGTTCCGATATTGAACAACACATGCGTTTTAAGACCCTTTGAGGAAAGAAGTACTGAAACCTTCAGATATGGATATTTCCCTATTGTGAAGGGTTTGCTAAGGGCGTGCATGAGTAGAAAATATCCCCACGGTTAACTGCTGACAATTGGGAATATTTCTGATGAATTATTGGATGATCGGTGTCCCCAGCGTGTTATTACGAACCTGAGAGGCGGAGTTTGACCGAGGTTAAAATGGAAAGTTTCGAAAGGAAGAGACAAGGAAGAGTAAAGCTGATACAACTGGAGACGAGACGAGACCAGCTGTTCCAACTGGACGACGAGCTGTGAGCTGACTGATGAGCTGTAAGCTCAGCTGAAGATCTGGACATTTAAAGAGATACCACGTGATCTCATGTTTCTCGATTAAAGATCTACCGAAAGTAAATTCGTAGATCTCTTGAACTACCTACAGTAGCTGGATACGCTAACAGCCTCTTAGTTTTCATTAAGTTAGTCATGGAACTGTTATCCCAGATGTAAATATTTTCCAGCATATTAACCTAGTTGAGGACGAATTGCTGTTTAGTTATTGTATAAAGCTGTAAATAAAGCATTTGTGCTTAAACGCTACCCGTTTATTTGAACTCCCGGGATAAAGTCGTTACAATGCACGTAACAAAACTCGATTGAAATCATATCAATAATAGGAAATATGAAACAATATGCACAAAACTCAGATTTATAATAACAGTATTATTTTTCATTGTACCACTCTTCATCTCACCTATTTCTCCTCTCAGCAAATACACTTGTCTGTTTAAGATCCAAAATTAGCTGTCAACTTCACTAAGTCACGCTACATATTAGAACAGCGATTTAAATGCGTGTATGTACGGGCAGAGAAAAAACATATGAATGTGCCCAAACTTTAGCAAACGTTTGTGCTTGTTTTTCTTATTTTCTTGCTTTGCAGCACCATTTGTCGAATTATATGTCAGATACTTTTGCTGAGAAGGCAATTTTTCGAAAGGTGATGGAAGCTTTTGGAATATAAAAATCACCTTCTAACATAATATTCAAGAATATCGTTCTTTTATCATACTTTCTGAAATTAACTATGAAAAATCATTGAATAATTAAAAAGGAAAGTATACACGTAAGCCAAGACAGATACCTCTAGCGTGTAATTAACCGGATGACATTCACGCGATTTCAAATGCATGCGAGTCATAAATCTAAATCTTGGCCAATTATAGGTACAAAATAAACGCTTCGCTTCTTCTAATTTGACTTTAATTACATATCTCATAAGTTTATGCTCTCCGTGATAGCAAAACTGCATGAAATCTTTATTTATCCGTGATATAAAGTCTCACGAATCTAAAGTCTTCCAACAGAAAAGGAAAAAAAAAATCCATTGGCAAATACACTTAAAAAAAGAAAATCGTCACGGAAATCGAGCATTTAAATCTATCTCTTTTAGATATTTAACTACCTTTAATTTGTTGAACAGGAAACAAAGGAAATATATAATAAGGCTTCATTGCATTTGAACAGGAAATGTAGAATAAGACTTCATAGCGTGCATTATTTAATATGTAGTTGTCTGTAAAAGACCAAAAGTTCTAGTTATGCAATGAATTTAATCAAATATTTAAAATTACAGATTAGTAAGAAAGAATAAATAAGTAAAGTTACAAGACAATTAATAAAATGATAAATATAGAGTGATAATTGCAAAAAAAATTTAAAAAAAGAACAAGGTAAATTTATTTAATCTCAAAACTATATTCCTCTTGAAAATACTGGCGAGTTAGAGATGGATTTGGTGATTTATTTGACGGCTTACGGAATTCTAATTTCTATTCTTTTCTGATATGATTCATGCGTCTTCCAAAAGTAAAAAAAAGCCTTATCACAAAAGCAGATTATGTCAATTATTTTGTCCTTTTATTGAGCTAGATTTGGGCAAAATCATCAGTGCTTTTAATCCCCATAGAAAACTAGGCCTTGGCAGAAAATTTTAACTATTTTGTTGAGTAGCATCTTGAGGTTTTACTTGATTTTATGACAGAACTAAGGTTTTGAGGTTTTTATCTACTCAAGAATGGTTTGTTTTCTACTTCATTAGGAAAAAAAACTGGTTAGCTATTACTACAAGTCAAATTCTATATGTGTCAATTGCTATATTCATACGATGAACTTGCTCAGACGTTAATAATGCATTTTACTATCATGATTCAGTTTAATTTTGTAGCATTAAATGTATTTGTATGATTTTATAATATTTGATAAACCGTTAAAAATATATTTCTTAAAAAAATTAAAATGAAATCTACTATGCATATTTCAATGTATTCTGTCAGAACATCGTTTCTTGAACGGCCAAGCACCACGTGCTCGTGCAAGTTAAATTATAATTTTGTTCGATTTAATCGTTTCATCGAATGTGTCACTTTAGTATTGCAAAACCATCCAAAAGAATCTTTGTCTCGCATTTATTGTTTAAAAAAAATATCCCATTTCCTATTTATTTCATTTCATATAATCACGTGCTCAAAAGGATATGTTTCTAGATTCTAGTCATTAACAGTCATTCTAGTCATTTCTAGATTCTAGCCATTCTAGTCAGTAGTCATTAACTTATTTCTTTTAATCAGAGCTTCAGCAAATGGGATGGCACAATATTATTAAAAGCTTATTTTTTGAGATGTTTGTGCAGATAATAAAAATTTTATTTTTCGCCTACGGATTTTTGTTGACGCCAGAAAACCTCATTCCCAAAACAATAAAATGCTCTGACATAATTAAAATTTTTTTGTTTTCTTAGCAATGCTAAGATTTAAGTTCGATCGACATCTATAGTAAATGCGATAGATGATGATTTTGTCCATTTTCAAAAAATCAATGTTATCATTGATTTTTTGAAGAATTAATATAAATTGATAAGAATGTATAAATTATGCATTCTTTTTTTATCCAAAGAGAGGATATTTTTTAAAAAAACACCCAATAAATATTTTATTGCGTATATTTGGTGTTTACCATAACTAGAGCATCGAAGTCATTGTTTTCAGAATCTCACTTAATTACAAAAAAATAATTTTCCAGTAAATATAATAATCAATTTTAGATAAACTAGGTAAGACAGTTTATTGAAAAAATTTTCCCATATCAATCAATTTATTTGTTTCCATATTTTAAATCGACATCAGACGATGAAACTAATTATTTAAATTTATAAAAACAATCTCATTCTGAAAACAATAAATTTATTTAAAAGTAAGTTATACTTTTAAAATATTATTACTATTGATTGTAAAAGTTTTATTGTTCTAGAAATATCCATCAAGATTAATTCAGTGTGAATATTGTTTTGAACATTAATTTAAACAGTAGCCAAATTATTATCAATATATAAGTGTTTGAATGCCAAAAAAATCATTTCACTTATACAAGCATTGAAAAAAAGATTACAGTTCAGATTATAAACTTTTTAATTAATTTATAAAAAAGGATATCCTGAATTATAATAAAAATAGTTATCGAGTTATTAAAGAACATAAAGCATAAAGACGAATTGCCATTCACGAATTTCAATCATGTATATTATATACCAGAAAATTTGAAATTGCTATAAGTCTTTTTCATCTAAAGTTTGAAATGAGAACTAAATAATGAATCTGCTCTTTTATTTATAGTTATGAATCACAGATTTAAATTTTAAAATTAATTGAATATTTTATTATTTTAAGTTTCATAATATATGAATATATGAATAAAATATGATGAAATGGTGGAATATATATTTCAAGTAGACAGTTTGATCAAAGTATCGTAATAAATCCAATGTTAAAAATAATTGATTTTTTAAAATTTATACTTTAGAAAAGTTCATTTAAAAATATACTATATTTTAGCGTAGATAGTAGTTTATATAGACTTCTTGTAGCAGTCACAACTGTAAAGATATCAGCAAAGCTTTTGGATAGTAACTTTTATACGGTATCTTTATTTCCCGATAATTTAAATAATACTTTTCATAGTTTACAGAAAGAAATATAGCTGATAAAAATCTTGTACAACTTTTGTATCATATGAAAATTATTATGTCTTGAAATAGAAACATTTATTTTAAGTGATAATGTAACTTAAACTTAATATATTAAGTGATAATGTAACAAAATTCTGTTTTGAAAAATTAGTGCAAAAAAATATTGATATGTTTCATATGAAAAAGTGCATAATACTGATTTTCAAAATCAGTTTGATATTTAGTACTAAAATACAGAAAAAAGATGGAATTTTTATGAAGTTAGGGAAAATGTTATTGATGATTTTCAACATTATGACAGTTGTATTACTATCCTTAATGTCTCGGTTTCGTTTTAATTATCCGATAATGGCAATTGCTCACGGAATAGTGATAATGGTACGAATTATCTATCGATGCATTCTTTGCCTAAGAATACGCTTCTTCAAAAGGCTGCTTGGTTGTTTTGTTGTTCATGATAGAACAACCAAATTACAGATTTATGCCTACATTTGTATCAGTTTTTGTACAGAAATCATTCGCATTGCGTTGGTTGTTTGTAGTTTCTCGATGTATCAAATCAAAGATTGCAATGAATTGCACGCGGATTGTAGCATTATAGTTATTAAAATAATATATTACGTCATACTTTTTGAAATGAGCTCTCTACCAATGACTTCATTTGGTTGTTTCTACTTCTTACTTTGCATGCAGTTCCGATCTGAAATTAGGATTTTGCAGAAACGTTTGAATTCAGAGAACAGTAAAGTGTACCGATATATACTTCAAGCTTACTTCTCCATAAAATCAAAATTGGAGACATTTGATGATAATGTATGCTTCTTGCTTTTTCTGATGACTTTATATTACTCCGTTACCATGTATTTGATTTTGCATATTTTTGTAGAAGCGGATACAAATATGGAGTATAAAGTAATCCACGCGCTCCTATTTCTTTGTACATTTATACCTTTTATTCTTACGATGGTTTCAACGACATCAGTTGGTGAAGCTGGCCAGAGTTTCATCGGCAAAGTGATAAAACTAGACGCACCTGAATTGACGAAAACTCTACAAAGATTTCATTTTAATTCGGAAAGTGACATCTATCTCACCGCCTGGAAAATTACACCCATCAGAAGAGGGTTCATTATAGGGACGATGGGCGCAATTTTTACTTATGTTGGTTTATTTCACAGTTTTGAAATGGCAAAATGAATTTTATTTAAAAAGTAATTATTATAATTTGATATTTAATATTTAATATCCAGTCACACAGAGAGTTTTTGATAAATATGGATAGAATATACATATTTAGTTATAAATATTAAGATAGAATATACATTCTGGAAAATTTAAAAATTATATAAGCATATCACTTTTTTGTTAAGAAAGAATATAGAATTCCATTGCATACGTTTATTAATATCTATCTTTATGATAAAAAGAAGAAGAATTAAAGAAAACATATTTCTTGGTTTCCAGATTTCCCATATCTAAATCAATTGGAATTTTTCTTCTAAGTTAATTTTAAATTATTTATTAAAATATAAATAAAAACAGAAATGACTTCACTGCATCTTTTAGTCATTACTGAGGTATTAATAGCACATCAAACTACCCTGAATCACATGAAAAAATTCTTTCAATGTCTTTGGTAATTGTGTAACGGCATTCTAGATTTCCAGTTTAGTGAACATCTGAAATTTCACTCAAACATTCTTCATATATTATAGACTCTTGTTAAGAAAGAATATTGAGTTCCATTGCATACGTTTATTAATATCTATCTTTATAATAAAAAGAAGAATGATTGATTCAAACATATTTCTTGGCCCCCCAGATTTCCCTGATCTAAATCAATTGGAATTTTTCTTCTTAGATAATTTTAAATTATTTATTAAAATATCAATAAAAACAGAAATGACTTCATTGCAATTTTTTTAGTCACCGCTGAGGCCTTAATAGCACATCAAACTATCCTAAATCACGCGAAAAAAATATTTAAATGTCTTTGGTAACTGTAATTTCTTTCCAGATATCCCTTTTAGTGAACATTTGAAAATTCTCTCAAACATTCTTCATATATTCTTCTTTTATAAAATTGTGCTATTGTACACTATAATTTGTATTAAATTGCTATAATTTTTTTAATAATTATATAATACGATTTTATGCAAAATTATTTTTTTTAAGTTATTATTGTAATATTTTGTACTCTTCATGTCAATATCATATATATTCATGATTTTTATGGAGGTATACATATTTATAATTTACCTTAGCATGAGAAGCTAGAATTTCTTCTTTTAGACGTATCATTATGAGCACTAGTTTATATCTGTATTTAATAAAAAAACGTGCATTTAAACTATGTTATTTTATTTTATTAAGGAATATATAATAATTTTTGGAATAAATTAACTTAATATTCTTTTAACGCTATTACATTGATATATATTCACAACATGTATATTATAGCATTTTTCAGAAGTAATGATTTATAATGAAATAGTTTCAAAATCCTGAAAAAAAATTCTAAAATAATTCTTTCACAAAATTATAGCTTAAAGATTTCCGAAAATAAAATTATAAATTGCTTGATAATAAACTAACTTTATTTATTATTACTATTAACTTTAATTTTTACTTTACAAGCATCGCGATATTATTTCAAAATAACGATAATGTTTTTTTGAAAAAAAAAAAAAACACGTTAATTTTTGAAAAAAATTCAATTTTGCCCATAATTTCCTAATAAAGGCAAAAACGTGGCTTTCACCTGCAATATAAGAAGTTCTATAAAGGTTTAACGTTGCTATCAGAAGGGACATCTGCTTGACTTTTAAAGTAGTGATATTAGCGGCCTTACGAAAACGTTAGTATAAGTACGAATGGAAAAATATTTACTTATTTTTGTTAATTATCTATATTTTTAAAAAATAAATATTTATTGTGTTGCTTAAAGTATAACCCTTCAATTTTTAAATCACATACATATTGCAAGATTCAAAATCTCTAAAAATGTCTAAATATACTTTAACCGATAAACAAATGAATTTCGTAATGACAGTATATAGGTTCCCAAATACATAAATTTGCTTTCATTACAGCTATAAATAACACAATTCTAACATTCAAGGGTATGAACTTATCTGATAACAATTTATTTACAGTGATACGAAAAAAGGGGGGGGGGGTTCTGTTGCGGGATTTCATTTTTTTATTAAATACAATTCTGCATATACAGTTTTGTCTTAAGCTTTAAATATCTACCTACTGTTGAATAAATTTCAGCAAAAACATATTTATCTTATTTATAATCAATTTAATATTTTTTTAAAAAATCAAGATATAGCTAATGAGTTTTGTAATTGTGTATATTCTTTTAATCATAATCGCAGCATTTGTCATGATTGATACCCCATTCTGAAAAAAAAGATTTTATTCTGAAAAAAGTTTTTCGCTTATATTTTGCAATAAAGTTATTCAAATTTGAAGATTAGTGAGAAAATTCCCACTTCTTCTAAACACCTAGTTTCGTTATCTCTTTTATATTTGTAAAACAGAAAATTCTAAATAAAATTATTTGAAATCCGTTTTTTGCTATTTAGTAACTATTCTGGAAGAATTATCGTATTACTACATAGAATTTTCGAGAAATACTTAAAATATTAAGACAAAACCACCTTCCGTAGCCATTTGTAATTAACCGTTTGAGTGCGACAAAGCGCTATTGCACTTCACTTGCCGTTATAATAGTTATCGAAATATAAACAGTGGGTCTCAATGAAAGGAATAAGAAAGAATAAGTTTTTTAAATTTCTCATATATACACTTCCAAATTTACATAAGCGGTTTCAGGTACATTATATAAAATAAAGAAATTTTTTATTAAATAACATAAGAGACTTTAAATAAGTTCATTCTATAAAACTTACGTTTTTAAAAAATTCAATTTATTATTTTTATTTTCTGTTAATTTATCTTTTTAAAAATTTTCTATTAAATGTACATTTTTTAAAAAAAATTGGAATAAATTACTTTCTTATTAAAATTTTAGAGAAATTTCAGAAATCCCTTTGATTCAGAAAGAGTTTAGCGCTATCAAACGTGAATTATTTTTTTACAGCTTTTTAGGGAGAACTTTCAAAGATATTAGGATATCAAGAAAAAAAATGATACGCTTTTAGAAAAATCTTCAATATAATCGACTAAATTATACCACATCGAATCTCTTAGTGTTATCTCATACAAGGTATCAGTACTTACGGTAGAATCTAATAAAATGAGCTTTTTCTGGCTGATATCGCTTTAAAAATGTTGAAAAATAAAAAAAGTGTTAAAAATTATCTTCTTTTTCATCAGTTCAGTGAAAAAGTTTCTTTTGAATTTTTTTTTCTTCATAAAATTACCGTTTCACTAATGGAGGGCAGATACTTAAGAATTAGCTCCATAAAAAAGTGTATGAAACAAGTAATATTTCAATCTTTAAATTCGAAAGCCTAAAATAAGATTAAATTCATTAAGTTGACCAGGGACCTTTAAAATGACTTTTTGTAATTTTCCACTTAGTAACTTCAAATTTTACAGGCATTAAGAGTAACCCTATAGAAGATGAGACACAAAATTTTAAATCGTCATACTCATTTATTTATAAGTTTGGGGTTAATATAATATTTAATAGTAATATATAACGTCAACGAAAAACGTTCTAGGTGATCTAAATTTGTTTGAAAGCACTCCAATTTTTATTATTACATTTTTTAATCTTTTTAAACAAAAGTTGAGATTAATCTTGAAGTTTGAGAATAAAATATCAAAATTGACCAATATAATAACTTAAAACTACTGATTTTTTAAAAATAATTAAGTATTTGCGAGTTATTGCACAGCCTAATTTTGATATTTAGTAATCAAACTTCAAAATTATTCCCAACTTTGGTTAAA
>JAOUZG010044841.1:2180141-2193052 GCA_026289955.1 Argiope argentata
TGTGTGTGTGTGTGTGTGTGTGTGTGTGTGTGTGTGTCAGAAAATATTACAATACATTATTTGTTGAGTTAATAAAGGCAATTTCATTTCGCAAAAATTCTGAAATGGCCAAATTATGAATACAGAAAAGACTTATAATTATATTAAAGACAATCATAAAAATATGCATAAATAAGTATTAAGTCTCATGAACAAAATTGAACTCATTATACTAGAACAAAATTGATATCAATATAAAAGATAGCTCTTGCTTTTGCTTTAGAGATTTGGATAAAAGCTCTAAAGGGTACATTTCCATCCCCATGGTTTATTTGTTCCAAATTTGGCCACTCTAAATCAAATAGTCTCTCCTGAATTAATACATGCACAAGGCACATATGCATTTTCTTTATGATTAATAAAAATAATGACAGTGATACTGTAGTCGACTTCTTTCCTAAATAAAGATGTGAGTATTATAATTCAAATGTAAATGTCTTAATTACTTTTGTATTAAAAATATGTCAAAACATGCCGATAGTTATGCATTTCAAACTAGATCAAATATTTATTACATGCCAATAATTAATGCACAATGATATATCCCACAAAAATTCACTTTATAAAATACAAACCTTCGTTCATAATCTGCATTTAATTACAAAGCTCTGTCAGTACTCCTTTTAAAGTCACTATGCGTAGTGAAGTTAATTAGTGCTCCAATACTTTGCCGATTCAAATCCAAAGGATGTATATATTGTACCCCGCAGAGCTCAATTAAGCGATGGATATCTCATATTCCTTCAAATTATCCTTCTGAGGAGCATTACGCCTTCTGCCGTTAATAAAGCCTGAAGTGTTCTAAAGATAATCGCCCGTTTTGGATTTGTTTGTCAAGAGAAATCTGTAACCATTTTACAGCTGTCTGCCTATTTTTGTAACCGTCCCGTTAATTTACACAAATTTACGAAATTAAATACAGTACACCTCAGATACTTTAATGGAAAGTAGTATATTTAAGCAGGAGATGAATGGTTATTACCCCAAAATTGAAGCTTACTGAATTAACATTATAATCATGCAGAATTCAGTATATTTGAATGCTAAGATATGAATAAATTTGAATATTGCTGATGATAATATAAAATACAATGTTTTATGTGATGCTTGTCATAATCATTTAATTCCCTTCATGATTATTTAATGCCAAATGCTGCATAAATCTTAATTAATACCATTTTTGATAATGATATAATGCAAATACTTTTGAAAGAGGATATACCACTTACGAATCGTAGGCTGGTGAATATTTATCACCATATTTTAGTGCAAATTTATTATTTTTTAGCATTAACAAATATTTCAGATAGTTTGCATTAACCCTTTAAGTCCTCCTGGTTTCATTTGCCACAGCATTATTTCAAGTTCGTAAATTTTATTTCTTTTTAAACCTGATGGTGACATTTGTCACGACAGCAGGTAACTGTAACCGTGGTGAAAATGATATGAAATTAAATGCAGATGTTCTCTTGGCGGCACTTATCACTAATTTTCATCATTTTTTATTCCACATTTTAATAATTAAAAAAGAAAGGGTTGAGTTTCATAATTTTCAGTAATAACGGGATTCCGGAAACTTCGCATTTATATTACATAGTTCAATTAGAATGTGTAATGATAATGTTACCTTATAAGATTATGCTATATTGAACGGGATTCCAGAAACTTCGCATTTATATTACATAGTTCAATTAGAATGTTTAATGATAATGTTGCCCTATGAGATTATGCTATAATTATTTTAATGCATGATTTTAAACTACACAGATAATTTTAATGGGATTCCGGAAACTTCGTATTTAAATTACATAGTTCAATTAGAATGTGTAATGAGAATGTTGCCCTATGAAATTCTGCTCTAATTTATTTAATGCATGATTTTAAACTACACAGAGAATTTTAACGGGAATCCGGAAATTTAACATTTATATTACATAGTTCAATTAGAATGTGTAATGGTAATGTTGCCCTATGAAATTCTGCTATAATTAATTTAATGCATGATTTTAAATTACACAGAGCATTTTAACGAGACATCTGAAAATTCGCATTTCTAATATATAGTTCAATTAGAATATGTAATGATAGTGTTGCCATATGAGATTATGCTATAATTATTTTAATGTATGATTTAAACTACACAAAGCATATTTATTTTAAAATATTGTCATTCATTTTTAATCTAATATGTTATAATCCATGAGGAGTAAGTAGAGTGAGGTGTGAGCAATGGTAGAATGCCATTCCACTTTTTATACATAGATATCATGTCTAGAGTATCAAAGCCAAACGATTTTTTCAACCTTCGTTCGGTCGCGAGACATAAACAGAAATAAGAAAAGATGAAAAGAAAACTAAATAAAAAAGAGAAATCTATGATTGCAAATTAAGTTATCATGCGAGAGCATTATTATTTTAGGTAATTATTTGTCTTAATTATATTCTCAGATGATAAAAATATGTAAAATGCTGTAATAATTCATGCGCAATTAAAGAATCCCTGAATCAAACATTAATTTTATAGCATTTACTAAAACCAAATCTGGTTACATCCTAGCATCAATTTGAATTGCAATCACATCAATGAGTAATCTTTTCCACTCTTTGCATACACTTCAATAAAAATTAACTTTAAATTATACAGTAAAAAATATAAAGATTGAAACGAAATCTGCTATGATTTTCTAAGCATCAAGTCAGAACATCAGTTCTTAAACGGCCAAGCATTATGCGTTCGTGCAAGTTAAATTATATTTCTATTTATTTTAATTATTCCATGGAATGAGTCACTTTAGTATTGCAATCGATCCAAAAAACTTTGACTCGCATTTATTGTTTAATAAAAATATCACATTTCCTATTTATTTCATTCCTATTTCCTATTTATTTCATTTCATATATTTTCATTTCATGAAAATGGTATTTTTCTCGGTTTTATTTGTTGTAGTAATTAACTTAGTTTTTTAAATCAGAGCTTTTGTAATTGTGATGGCAACACGTTATTATAAGCTGATTTTTTTGAGATATTCGTGCAGAAAATAAAATTTTAATTTTTAGTTAATAGATTGTTTTATTTTTCGCCTATGTATTTTGGTCGATTGTCGTTTCCAAAATAACATCATGTTCTGACATAATAATAAAGCTTTTGGGGGAAAAAACAAGACCTATTTAAATGAAAAATTGCGCAATGTTTATGGTATTTTACTACCCCTCTCTGTGGATATTGATACCGAAAAATATTGTGGGTTACGAGGAATCTAAATTTACTCTATTGCTATTAGCCAAGTCCCTTCGTTTCTCAAACAATTTAAGTTCCAATGTATCCGCAAAGTCATCCGCATCCACACATATATTTCAATCTTACCAAAGCTAAATGGACGTGGGATTACTGAAGATGTCGATCATACAAACTTGTACTGTCTTTCTCCTGCCACTAAAGAGCCCTCGTTATACGCTGGATTAAAAGATGCTTGTAATCTCCAGGGTTGGAATTTAATGAGTCTTATCTCTTGAGAATGGACCAACCACCTACGGATACTTAAAGGGAGGATTTCCTGAATTTATTCGAATAGGTTGGAATCTGATGTTCTATTTAAGTATCAAGTAAAAGTATTTAAAATTTTCTTAAGCTTAAATCAGAAGGTATTGTTGTTGTTGTTGTTTCTAATGGCACTTGCCTATGGACAAGCTCGCTGCTGGACCCAGCAGCAGATTTAAGCCGAGTGAAGCGTCTCTTGTTTCAAGTAGCACCAACTACGGCCAAGAGTACGACTTTTGCTACACACTCATCTCATTCGCTTGCACAACCCCTTTTTACAGGGGGCACATTCACACATCTCACAGATAGTACACAGAATAACAACCATGCCCGAACCAGGACTCGAACCCGGGACCTCCTGAACACGAGGCAGACGCGCTACCCCTGTGCCAGCAAGCTGGCATCAGAAGGTATACTAGCCATGACTATTATCGTCAACAACTAGAGATAAACAGGAAATAATCTAAATTAAGAAAAAATGAAATTTGATTAATTTAATTTAAATCTGACTTTTTTTTATATTTTTTAAACTCTAGACATGAGAGTAAAAATAATAAATATGTATCAACGACATAAAATATACTTTAAAGACATTTTTTTTTAAAAAGAAAACTAATCAGAAAGCTCAATAAATAACATTCATAAGAATATATCCTTATATCAGAATTTTAAATACTAAACCATTCAAATGAAACAGCATCTCTTATTGATGTGAAAAATATTTAAGCAAGTTCTAATATTTTTTTTTCTAATTTCAAATTTTATGGATTCTTATCTTTTTCAAATTTTTCATCTATTCCGAATGAGTAAATAATCTATTCGTAGCTACTAAAACTTCAATCGAAGAGGGACAATATATATATATATTCATTTTCTTTAAAATTTTCCATTTGCTTTATATGGCCGCTGATATCTCCAGAGTTTAATCTAAATTTGCCTTTCTTTAAGAAAATTCATCTATGATATTCAGAGGCCTCATCATCAGGTTTGAAATAGATATTAAAGAGAAATCATTACAGCAGTCGATTTCGCTTCACAAAATTCTACTAGAATTGTATGACTTTGTACCAATCAGTGATGAGAAGAACTCTTGAATGTTGTTTATCGTCATTATGACGCAGGCTATGGTTTGATTGCAATTTCATTCTTATGAAGACCAACCGGTAATATCCAATGTGATGGTTCTGTAAAGTTCAAACTTTTCAACTCGTGTATGTATATTCTAAGTCACTTATTAGTCTCTTTTTAAAAGAAGCTATCATTATTCAAGTTGAAGATATTTTTAGGTTATGATTATCTGATCTTTATATTAAAGTTGAAATCAAAATATCCATTTTTCATTTTAGTTTGATTATTTGCTTCAAAAATAGTTTCTATGCCAATTATCAAATGTCCTGATGATTCATCAGCAAAATCCTCTTAACTATATGCCAAAGCTGAAATTTAATTATATTGATAATTTAATGATAACACTAGCGGGATCAATCACAAAACATACTCGAAAACTCTCTTCTAAAGGAAGTTTATTCACTTTTCTCATTTAAAATTTTGGATATCCGGAAAAGCTGTGGTCAATTTCAGTACTGAGATTTTTATTTTCGAAATATCTGAAATGGAAGTTTTATGCATCTTAGTATAGTAAAAAAATGTAATATATAAAAAAGATTTAAATGAAATCTGCTATGCATATTTCAATGTATTATGTCAGAGCCTAATTTCTTGAACGGCCAAGCACCGCGTGCTCGTGCAAGTTAAATTATATGTTTATTCATTTTAATCGTTTAATCGAATGATTCACTTTGGTATTGAAAAAGATCGAAAAAACTTTGTCTCGCATTTATTGTTTAAAAAAATATCACATTTTCTTTTTATTTCGTTTCATATAATCACGTGCTCAAAATGAGATTTTTCTAGGTTTTATGTGTTGTAGTCATTAACTTATTTTTTTTTAAATCAGAGCTTTTGTAAATGGGATGGCAACGCTTATAAGCTTATTTTTTTTACTTACTCGTGTAGATAATAAAATTCCAATTGTTCGCCTACAGATTTTTTTTTATTTTTCGGCTACGTGCTTTTGTTGACACGATGAAACTTCATTCTTAACACAATATCATGTTCTGATAGGATAATAAAAATAAACGAAATATAAAATCGCAAATTTCAAATTATCATGTGAGAACATTATTATTTTAAGTTATTATTTGTCTTATTTAAGACATTAACCAATTTAAACCAGTTTGAAACAATCGCGAGGCCTCTCTATCATTCTCTATTCCTCTCTGTCTCTCTCTCTCTATAAATATTATGGAATGATAACAACGGAGTTGCGACTGTCTCGACATAGTTTTTCCCTAGAGACTAGTGATTCGGGGCCCCTGGGCCTTTTGTCCACCCGGTCGAATTTTCTAGTGGTATGGTTCGCTGTAGGCTTCTCCTGAGTGCTGTGTAAGATTCTACAACTCTACAGTTGAGCGACCATTGGGGGGGATTGTTCCAGCTTTTTCTGTCTCTCTCTCTCTCTCTCTCTCTGTATATATATATATATATATCAAAGTTTTGGAGCTCGACCGATTTTGCGATGAAATAACAGCTATAATATCATAGTCTATTTCAACCTTTTAAAAATGCATTTTCTGTCAAAGAAATGTACGTAACAATAAAGAAATATTTCTAAAAGCAGATCAACCTTTTAAAAATTCGTTTGCTTTCAAAGAAGCATAGATAATATTGGGTTGTTCGGAAAGTAATTTCGTTTTTTCCCGTCAGAGGACTTAATTACGTTTTTTCGAAACCAACTTCACACTTAAGCCGCATAACCATTATATGTCTTGAGAGCTGATATTGCAAGGCTTGTGTGTGAAAAAGTTCTATTAACTCAACGCAGTAGTTTTTGGTTGGTGCCCTTTTAAATATGGAGAGCAATAAGCAGCATTTTCGTCATATTTTACTTTTTTACTTCAGAAAAGGTAAAAATGCTGTCCAAGCGAGAAAAAAATTAACGGATGTGTATGGAGAAGGCGTGTTAACAGTACGCCAGTGCCAGAACTGGTTTGCAAAATTTCGATCCGGCAATTTTGATGTCGAAGATGCACCACGGTCTGGAAGGCCGATCGAAGCTGACAAAGATGCGATAAAGGCATTAATTGATGCAAATCGGCGAATAACCACACGAGAGATCGGTGAGAGATTAAATTTGTCGAATTCGTCTGTTTATGGCCATTTGAAAGGCATGAGCTTAACCTCGAAGCTCGATGTGTGGGTGCCCCATGTCCTTACGGAGCGAAATTTGTGTCGTCGCGTTGACGTGTGTGATTCGCTCCTCAAACGTCAAGAAAATGATCCATTTTTGAAGCGGATTATTACTGGGGACGAAAAATGGGTTGTATACAACAATGTTAAACGCAAGAGGTCATGGAGCAGAAAAGATGAACCGGCTCAAAGCGTGTCAAAAGCCAACATTCACCAAAAAAAGGTGATGCTCTCCGTTTGGTGGGATGTCAAAGGAATCGTTTTTTTTTAGCTTTTGCCGGACAATACAACGATTAATTCAGAAGTCTATTGTCATCAACTGGACAAATTGAATGATTCACTTAAAGAGAAGAGGCCCGAATTAATCAACAGGAAGGGTGTAGTGTTCCACCAGGATAATGCGAGACCTCACACAAGTTTGGTCACTCGCCAAAAACTTTTACAGCTTGAATGGGACGTACTGCAACATCCACCATATTCTCCAGATCTGGCGCCTTCCGACTACTATTTGTTCCGGTCCCTGCAAAAATTTTTGGATGGCAAAACCTTTACCTCAAATGAAGATGTCAAAAACCACCTGAACCAGTTTTTTGCCAGCAAGGACCAAAACTTTTATGAGAGGGGAATTATGTTACTGCCAGAAAGATGGCAAAAGGTGTTGGGCCAGAATGGCCAATATATAATTTAATAAAATATTTATTCATTATACGAAAACTGTCTTTCATGTTTCCCCCCAAAAAAACGAAATGACTTTCCGAACAACCCAATAATAATACAATACTGGTAAAAGCAGGTAAAAAATATATGCGATCAAAACATGGTGATGAATATTTCCATTTACGGTTTATGCATTACCTACGGATTTCGAGCTTCAATATTTCGTTGCTTTCAATTATTTAAAAACTCCTAACGAAAATATCATCATGTTGTCACATGATAATACATTTGATGATAGAACTAAATGTGTCAAAAAATACACATTTACCAACAGGAAAAAATGCCAAATCTTATTCATTTAAATCACTACATTTGAGTTATGCAGTCTAAATCCATGTGAAAGTACAAACTGACAGACAGACAACATTTGATGTATTTGTTAAAAAAACTACATTTCAATTCTAAAACATGTCCACCAAATTTATTTAATTTGTTGAAATTCTTGCATTTACTTGCATGCAATTATACAAACATATAGCTGGTTATAACCTTGATAAATATAGTTAAAACATTAATTTAACTATACATTAATTTAACTATATATATATAACAGACTTTAGATACAAAATATGCCTGCCATATTTTATCAGTCTACCCATGAAGTTGTACAGTTATTGTATTTATTTGTACAGGCAAATATATGTCCTTTTTAAGAAATGATTACTACATTAATCCAATGGAAATTATTAAAAAAATTGGTGTAAATAATCGCATAATATATTTTATCAGTCTAAAGTATCTTTTTAACTGAAATACAAAAAATGAATGCAAAAAATTGAATTTCAATGCAAAAAATGACAAAATCTCGAGTTGAATTTTTTTTTTGACAAATACAATACTTCATACTTATAAACTTAACATACGAGAAAGCAATAAAATACATTCGTTTTATTTTATATAGCCACATAGAGTATTTAAAAGTTATTAATTAATTCAAAGGCTGGTGTATTACTATATTTACTTTTTTCTCTAGCCGGGATGGCCTGGTTGGCAGAGCGTTGGACTCGTAATCCTTAGGTTACGGGTTCAAAGCTCACCGGTCAAAAGAATCGTCAAATGTGGGGTGCTCGTTAAATCTGTTCGTGGTAGCAAAGTCCTGCATGCCGAGAGTAATACCACTCGGAGTACTGGGTCAGAGGTGATCGTTCTCTGTTCCAGGTCAAAATTATGATCTGAGATGTCTGAATGAATTTGCATGAATGAAGTCCGCACACTAAAAAAGGTTGTGACGTAGTAGTAGCTAAGTCGTATTCTTGGTTCCAGATGGCGCTACTTGTAACACAAATAGACGCATTTCTGAGGCTTAAATCATCTGCTGATCGTATCAGCGGGGGCTTGTGCGAGGCAAGTCAAGTGCCATTAGTCACAACAACTTTTTTCTCTTCCGAAAAAAGGTAGAGATGTTTACTTTTACAAATGGATAAAAGCATTTTTTAAAGATTTATTTGCTCTCTAAGTTATTCATATAAATGATATCCAGATATTTAAAGTTTTTGTATAAGTAATATAATACTTTTATAGTTGGCTTTTTGGCATAGAAGTAGTGCGTCTTCCCCAAGAGCATGACGTCCCAGGTTCGAGTCCCGATTCGGACATGGTTGTGCTTCTCTGTTCTATTTGTAAGGTGATTGTGCCCCCACCCTTTCGAAAAATGGGAAGTGCAAATCACTGCAATGAGTGAGTAGCTGAGGCATACTCTTGGCCCTTGTTGGTGCTACTTTAAAACAAGAGACGCTCCTTTCGGCTTAAAATTCGCGGATGCCTTAGCAAAGCCTGTCCATGGCTAATGCTATTAAAAACAGCACTAATTAAATTAAAATGTAAAAATTGGAATAACTATAAATAAATAAAGATACAATACATATTAAGTATCTTAGAAATGAAATCGAATATTTAGTAACATAGAAATCCACAGATGCTAGTTAAAATCTGATTGTATTCAATGAAAATTAAATTGTAATATATCATTGATAAAAAAAGTATTCATCAAAAATTGATCTTTATTTCAGATTTTTTCCTAATTATTTTGTATGAATGAGGAAATGACCCTATATTAAGTTAATAATGCGAATATCAATAAATCTACAACAAAACTGCAGCTAATCAGAGGAAGATATACAATAAAGATTAAAAGGAAATCTGCTATGCATATTATGTCAAAACATCATTTCTTGAACAGCCAAGCACGCCACGTGCTCGTGCAAGTTTAATTATATTTTTATTCATTTTAATTGTTTCGTTGAATGAGTCACTTTGGTATTGCAAACGTTCCAAAAAAAACTTTGTCTAACATTTATTGTTTAAAAAAATATCAGGTTTCCTATTTATTTCATTTTATATAATCACACGCATAAAATGATCTTTTTCTAAGTTTTATTTGTGGTAATCATTAAATTATTTTTTTATTTAAAACTTCTGTAAATACATTGGCAACACATTATTAAAAGCTGATTTTTTTGAGATGCTCTTGCAGATAATAACATTTTGAAGGATTTTTGTTGATGCCAAAAACCTCTTTCCAAAAAACAATGTCATGTTCTGACATTATAAAAAATCGTAGAAAAGCAGAAACAACGAAGGCAAAAACAATTGATAAAAGATAAAATTGGGAGATCTTTTATTGATAGAGCCGGGAACGTGACGCGAAGTTACTCAAAACCCCTCCAGGGCTATTCAATTAATGCTGTTTTCGAGACCCCAACTACTCCCGAATGACCAATGAAACTGACCATTTATTTGGTGCCTCCTGATAGAAATGTCCTACAAAGATTCAAGTTGTTGCTTGGAAAATCCCAAAAAGCCTGAGGAATTGGATGTTTTGTTTTGTTGTGAAAGAACTTATCGAATGACGTATGAATGCCATACCGATTATTTCGATGACACATACTTTTTGAAAGTTCAGTTGTGTCATATCTGAATGAGTTTCTCATGAGAAAATATATTAGTTAGAGAAGCAGGCTCGAGTGAAATTTTATTTTATCTGATGGGAATCTATCAGCTAGTCTTCTAAGACAGCTATTTCTGTAATTATTTCCTTATTGAAAATCCAAATGAAAAAAAAACATGCAAAATACAACGTATTTGCTTAATTTTGAAATTTATTCAATAAGCGGTATGAAATATTTCTTCAATATTTATGTAGAGTAATAAAATTGAATTAATACAAATATCCTTCTCTATCATCATTCTGTTGTTGTTACTTATGTCACTTGCCCTCGATAGGTCCGCTGATACATCAGCAGATTTTACGCCTAAGATATACATATCTTTATTTTTACAAGGATCACCATCAAGAGACAAGAGTACGATTTAGCTACACACACGTCACAACCCTTTTTTAGGGGGTTGACTTCATTCATGCAAAGTCATTCACTCATCCCAGATCGTAATTTAGATCTGGAACAGAGAACGATCACCTCTGACCCAGCACCCTCAGTGGTATTACTCTAGATATGGAGGACATTGCGACCACGAACAGATTTAACGAACACCAGCAGCCATACAATCGGGGAATCTTTTGGCCGGTGAGTTTCGAACCCCTAACCTAAAGAGTACGAGTCCAATGTTCTACCTACCAGGCTATCTCGGTCCATCATCATTCTTCTCTCACCATGCATTAAATTCACAACTATAATAGTATGGTTATAAAATATTATTTTGAAAAATATACATTAAAGTAAAGTCATAAATAAAGAAACGTTTGTTACTTTATGTCTGTCATGTCACTAACCACCACAGAAATGTTCCTGCCGTCCTCAAAGGGATGTAAAGTGAAGAGAGGAAGAACAGTTGCGAGGGGGTAGAAATCTTAAGGAACATCAGGGAGTCTCGACACAGAGATGGTGAGCGTTTTTATTCTTCTGAGGAGAACTGTGTATCATTCTTATTTTAGAATAATCTGAAAGTCAATACACAATTGAAAATGTTATATTTCACATTCAATCATATGTGTGTACCATCCATAAGAAACTATGAAAGAAATGTGAAAATATTCACGTCTGGCGCGTATAGTTATTACAATGTCTATGTCAGAAGATTTTCCTGGTTTAATATAATAACTAATTGAATTTTTAAACAAAATAAACTTTTGATTAAATGATTAATACATTAATTTTTCAATGTATCTACGGTTCAATTAATATACTGTTGGTACTTTGACAGTCAATAGGCATGAACATATTTAATTCATGATAAAAATGTTATATTAAAAAGAGGTTGAATCCATATTATTAATTATAGTTAAATTATAAAATAGTAACTATATGACCAATAAATGAAAAAATGAACTATATAATATAAATTCAAAATTTCGGGCATCCCGTTATTAATGAAAATTATAAAATTTAACCCTTTCAGTCTTAAATTATTAAAATGTGGAATAAAAAATAATGGAAATTAGTGATTAGGGTTGCAAATAGAACATCCACATTTAATTTCATCTCATTTTCACCCCGGGTACAGTTACCTGGAATTGTGACAAATGTCACCATCAGGTTTGAAAAGAAATGAAATTTATAAACTTAAAATACCGAGGTGGCAAATGACATCGGAAGGACCGAAAGGGTTAATGCAAACTATCGGAAATGTTTGTTAATGCTAAACAATAATAAATTTGTGTTAAAATATGGTGATAAATATTCACCACCATACGATTCGTAACTGGTTTATCCTCTTTCAAAGGTATTTGTATTATATCATTATTAAAAATGGTATTAATTACGATTTATGTAGCATTTGGCATTAAATAATCATGAAGGGAATTAAATGATTATGACAAGCATTGAGTAAAATATTGTCTTTTATGTTATCACCGGCAATATTATTCAAATTTATTCATATCTTAGCATTCAAACATACTGAATTCTGCACGATTATAATATTAATTCAGTAAGCCTCAATTTTGGGGTAATAACCATGTATCTCCTGCTTAAATATACTACTTTCCATTGAAAAATCTGAAACTTATTGCATTTAATTTCGTAAATTTGTGTAAATTAGCGGGACCGTTACAAAAATATGCAGACAGCTGTAAAATGATTACAAATTTCTCTAGACAAACACATCAAAAATGGGCAATTATCTTTAGAGCATTTCAGGCTTTATTAACGCCAGAAGGCTTAATGCTCTTCGGAAGGATAATTGGAAGGAATATGAGATATTCATCACTTAATTGAGTTCTGTGGGGTACAGTATATAAATCCTTTGGATTGGAATTGGCAAAGTGCTGGAGTACTAATTAACTTATCTACTCATAGTGACTTTAAAAGGAGTACTGACGGACATTTATTCTTTTTTTGATTTTGTTTGAAATATATAACTAAGATAAAAAGATATCCTAAATATTTTCTACGCATTTATATATATATAT